>JANTCA010028514.1:0-22022 GCA_024741275.1 Chironex yamaguchii | reverse complement strand
TTAGGGTGTTGGTGTAGTGAGTTGCGTTGTATTATGAGATATTGAGTTTAAGATCTACCAAGTTCAAACCAGTATTAGAAGTCTTTGCTGTGTTGAAGTGTCATTACTTTCATTGTTTACATTACATTTGATACTCACAGTTGGCGACTAATAAGGCCCACCATTGAATTCTAGCTGCCGCAAGCATTGGAATCGCCTTGTCAGCACCTGAAAGTCCATGCAAGGGCTTATGATCTGTCAGTATGGTAAACCAGTGACCATGCAAAACTAGTGTAATTTTCTCACTGCAAAAACCAATGCTAGACCCTCCTTCTCAAATTGAGAATAGTTTCTCTCTGCCGGTGTAAGTGTACAGGATGCATAGGCAACAGGGCATTCCTGCCCATTGGGCATGTGATGGAACAGGACTGCCCCCACTCCGTATGGTGAGGCATCACAAGATAGTAAGAGTGGCTTTTCAGAATCATAATGGACGAGAAGATTAGGGGACTGAAGCATGGCCTTTACTTGGTTGAAACTCTCTGCTTGTGCCTTACCCCACTTCCATGGAATCCCCTTCCGAAGCAAGGCGTGTAAGCGTTCTAAGTAGCGGCAGATGGCGAAGGTAATAATTGACCATGCCTAAAAATGACTTTAACTCTGTAATGTTGGCGGGACTGGGCATTTCGACAGTTGGCTTTAGTTTTGCTTTAACGGTGGCAACACCATGCTCATTGACTAAGAAACCTAGGTAAACAACCTCTTTCACTAAAAAAGAGCACTTTTCCTTCTTTAGTTGGAGTCCGCATTCACTGATAACATCAAGTGTATCTCTCAAGTTGCATAGTATCTCATGCTCACTGGCTCCCCCAATCAATATGTCATCAAATCACACTGTGAGGCGGGGTATGTGGCTTAACCTTTTTTCCATTTCCCGCTGGAAAATACCAGAAGCTGAATGAACGCCATACTGTAGACATGTAGGCTGAAAAAGGCCTTTAATACCTCTCTTGAAGATTCATCTAACAAAAGTTTCTGAAAGGCCTAGCTTAGATCCAACTTGCAAAATAGTTTGGCACCATTTAAAGTGGCAAGCAAATCCTCTGTGCGTGGAACAAGGTAATTGTCAAGGGCAGCTACTTGATTGACAGTCACTTCATAGTCTCCGCAAATACAAACGGTGTCATCTTCCTTTATGACTGGCACAATTGGAGCAGCCCATCGAGAGCAGGCAAGATGCTTAAAAACTCTTATAAAGAGGCACTAGTCTCTCTAACTCCATCTCAATTTTGCCTTTCAGTACATAGGGTAGTAAAAAGTTTTGCCACCCCATCATCTGATTCAAAATGGATTGTGTGGGAATTTTGGCGGAGTAAAGACTTCCAGTCCAGAACTATTTTGCACACACAGAAGTGTTGGTCCATTGCTTGGTGTGATCACAAGTGGAAGGTGTTCCATTTGGTTGTATACTTAATAGTGACCTCAGCGATACCAACAGGTTTACATTTACCAAGTATGTACGAAGCTGCTCGCTGACTGGTGTGATCGGACTAGTAAACTTGGCTCTAAACAGGTCTTCACTCATCACAGTGACGGATGCACCTGTGTCAACTTCCATCTTAACAAGCTGGTTGTCAATGGTTACTTGGATACAGATTGGAGCCTCTCTAGGCAGGCCTAAATGATACAGTGCCATAGTGTTGGTAGAGAAATGCTGGTCCTCTTCCTGCTTCATGGGTGTGCTGTCCAGTTGGTTAACTTTGGGTGTGACCTGGGTTGCACGGTTCTTCATCCTGCATTTCCGCACTGTGTGACCTTTCCGTTTGCAGTAGAAACATTCCTTATCCTTAAACTGGCAAGATTTAGGTGAATGACTACTCCTGCAGCAAAACCAATCACTCTATTGTAGTATGGTTTAATGTATTCCCACCGGTTGACAGTGGCTGGTGTTGATATGACTGGATTTCAGTGGCCTGAGCAATGGCTGATTCCATAGCTAGGGCAATATTTATAGCTTTATCAAGTGTTAAATCTTCACCCTCACTCAACAAACGTTGTTGGATCCGCTCATGCATCACACCACAGACTAATCGATCACAAAGCATATCAGATATAGTGGCGTTATATAGTGCTCGCTGAGTTTCCGTAGAGCAGCTAGATACTCAGCAATGGATTCATCGGGAAGGCAGTTTCTCTTGTTAAACTTAAATCTCTCAGCAATTAGATTTGGTTTCGGGTTAAGATGCTTTTGCATCAACTTAACCAAATCATCATAACTCAATTCCCCCCGCGTACCTTGTTGACCTAGTCCTCGGAACAAATTATAACAGTCAGCACCACAGGAACTCAACAATATGGCACTGGATCCTCACTGGTTCAGTAATATCATTTGCAACAAAAAAGAAATCCAATTGTTCTACATAGCTCTTCCAAGCAGATGTTTTCGTATCAAACTCCATTAATTTCCCAAAACTGACCATTTTCCTCGTCGCCAAATGATAAGTTTCTAACCAAACCGAACAACAAGTTAGAACACACGTCTCTTAGGCCACCATTTATCTAACAGAACTCGACAACAAAAACAAAACGCTGGTGTAGCAACCGCTGACCACAGAGTTTATACGGTAAAACACAACAGAGGGGATAGATTTAAGGGTCCTTATTCCACTAGGGAGTACATAATTAATTAAGGACTGGATTGTAACTCCTCTAGTTAATTGTTTTCAGTCAGTTTTTTGAATGTTACTGTTATTCCGCTCTTGCTAGTACTCAAAAATCTCTTTGTTTCATTGTCTGTATTGTGTATCTTAATCTTATTGTGTATCCAGAGTTGACTGCTCAAGTAAACAAAATCAGAATTTACCATGTTTTCCAGAAATCATTTGTGTCTAGGTGACAGTTTTACACCTCAACAAAATTGTGAATAATGCAAACAGAAAATATGATGATAATCTCATTTCCTTTCATCATTATTACCTACTTAATCTGTGAACTCCTTCTCATGGAAGAGCTGTCGGATTCCCCTTCGCGAAAATACATATGATTCCGTAGGGATTTCGGGAACAGTGGGCACCATATGCAGGTCTCAGCTGAGGGCCCAGATCCTCCAAGACCAGTTTGTTCCACGTTTTCTTGGAAGCATTTCTTCTGCACCTCCAGTGGGCAGGGACAGACTCCTTCCAGACTCTTTTACAGATCCTATCATCGTCCATTCGAGCAACGTGTCGCAGCCAGCACATTCTGTTATGCCGGACAACAGTCTCCACTTTGGGCTGGTCCAGACACCATTGTCACACAGTGGTGTTATTGATACGGTCCGACATTTGTAACCTGCAGACTCTTCTGAGGCAAAATGCTTGGAAAACCTCCAGGCGCTCTGTGTCAGCCTTCAGCGGGCACCAAGATTCACACCCATACAAAAGAATTGGTACGATCGCCGCATTGAAAACCTTCAACTTGAGATATCTGCTCAATGCCACAATTGTTTTGTCAGCGCACTGAATGCCTTAGATGCTTTCGCTATTCTACTCAAGATGTCAGCCATTGGTGCCACTTGATCATTGGTCAGAACAGAGCCCAGGTAGGTAAGCTGGTCGACGTTTCAAGAGGTTCTCCATCAACAGAAAGCTGTGGTGGAGGCGTACAAAAACTCAGCACTTTGGATTTTGCTGGTTTAATTCATAGGCCGAGTTTTGACCCATTTGTAGCCACTTCGTCGAGCAGGCTTTGAGCAGCAGTCTCGTTTTCGGCTAGAATCGAGATGTCATCCGCGTATTCTAGGTCAGCAACGCACGTAGCATTAGAATCCATAACGCCATCAGTGTCTGGGATGGATTTGGACATGACCCAGTCCAAGACAGGGTTAAACAGCAGAGGGGAGACGATGCACTCTTGACGGATGCCAATGCGTATGCTGAATGGCTCAGATGTTAGCTGACCAACACGCACTACTGATTGTGCATCAGTGTACATATTTCAACAAAGATTTCTGGAATTCCACATTTGTACAAGATCTTCCACATTGAACTCCGATGTACGCTGTCAAAGGCACAAGGAAAATTGATGAGTACTGCAACGGTTGGCTGGCCATGTCGTAGTCTGCGTTCAAAGCACTGATGCAAAGCAAAAATCTGGTCAGCACAGCCCCTTCTGAAATGAAATCCAGCTTGTTGGTCTCTCAAGGAGGCTTCATATCTGTTGCTGATTCTCGATCGTATTATTGTTGTGAGCACTTTGCCCGCAATTGACAGCAGGCTTATTCCATGGTAATTTTCACAATCAGATTTAGAACCCTTCTTGAAAACAGGTACTATAACAGAATCTTTGAAATCCTGTGGGACCCATTTCTCCGCCCATATCTTAGAAAAAACTTCACCGAGTTTGGTAATCGCTCTATCATCCAGCACTTTTAGCTCTTCCGCTGTACCTTTGCACGGACCAGCTGCCTTGTTTCACTTGAGCCAGCGCACAGCGGGACGGATCTCTTCTAAGGTTGGGGTCACCACATTGATGTTGGGATCTGTTGGTGATTCAGGAGCAGTGTTGAGATCTGCATCGAGGCTAGGTGGTTCTGGACGATTCAACAGATCATTATTCCTCATTATGCTTTATCAATCATTTCCACAATTGGCCTTTTCTATCTACATCTTGCCTTGCCTTTTTGTCAAGCTTGTCTTCGTAAAGATTTGAATGTGGTCTTCTTGAGGATCTCCTGTCTTGTTCCCAAGTGGTAGGTGAATGGTCCATTTTTGTCAGCATATGTTAACCTAAGATTCATTCATAATGTGAACAGTTCTGAGTATTTTTAATAAAGTGAACAGTTTTGAGTAAGTAAGGATCAGTAGTGATTTCATGCTGAATACTGGATTCTGTTATCTAAAGTAAAACTAATTTTAAAAAACCCTACATATTTTAACAGAAATCAAACCCTAAAATCAGTTTGTTGCCTTACTTTGTGATGAACAAGGTAGCTTCTTATGTGCACCCATTGCAGGTCATCTTGACATTTATGTATCCACACTTTCAGTCAGTGCAAGACACACCTTATAAAACTATATTACTAGATTTCAGGTTCTTCTCTGAAGCTCTGATGCTGGAGAGCATGGATAGTGGCATAAACAATACAATGGTACCAGTACCTACTGTTCTTTGCAGGGTACACTGCCAGCCTTTCTGACAAAACAAATCCTCTACCAACGCTTCACAAGATAGCTTCTTGACACCACTGACTGCTGTACATTAAAGATCAAACATACCATAATCTATATTTGTACTTACCACCATCCTGGTCCAGGTCTGATGTTGCATCTTAATGAAAAATTTCTTCCCTTCAAGGCTCAAACTGATCTTTCTTGTCACAAAAGTTACATTAGCTTCTTGTACTGGGCACCCTTTACTTAGGAGAAAACCACCACTACAGAATGAGCAGAACGTGGGTGTGTTGCGGTTAGGCTTGACATGCAACTTTGTCAACAAACATTTTTATGCTATCTTAACTAGGGGCAGAATTAGCATGATAGGTTACACTTACAGATGGTGCTTCAAGTTGCTGCATGGCTGTGTCAATGGTTTCACAATGCCCCATGAGGTTCAAGCACTGCCTAACAGTGGCATTTCAGCCCTACATTTACATTTACATTCATTGTTACATCCTATGGGTTGTGTTGACTTTCAATTTCAGAAGCTACAAAGTTTACAAAGCAATTGTTTCATTTATGCCTTGGTCCACACTTCTTCCTTAAGTAATCAGTGCAAATAAGTACATTATTTTTTCTAGCAATAAAATGCATACCCTTACAAGGAAATACAAATCCAATTGGCAAATGTAACAGCAATAGATTCCTTTCATTTTAATTATTGTGTTTTTGGGTAGTTAAAAGGCATACATTTGGTGCAATAAGAGCATCAAACAGACCTAACATCGTAAGCTAGGCATGTTTGCCATACCATGAGACCAATGCTATTGGTGTTCAGGGTAAATGTACATTATATGTTGCAGGATATGTGCTTGTTACCTCTGCCAGGATTTGTTAGTTAGCAAGATAACTCAAAACCTTATGGATTGATTTTCATGAAATGTTCTTGGATAAGGAACATATAATTAAATTTTGTGGGTGATCCAGATCATCATCTGGATCCTGGAGTTTTTCTTGAGGACTTTTCAACATTGGGAGGTTAGGCAATTGTGCATATAATGTCAGAAAAAAGGTCATGGTAATAAAGGAAAAATTGCATGCCAACTCTCAAAAGGTTCTGCAAGATATCAAAAGATTGAAAGGGCCCTTGTCAAAATTCCAGATTCTATGATCCAGAACTGGAACAATTTCGGCATCCCCAGCATGCTTATCATAGTAAGGGAACAGACAAAGGTATAAGCTTATAACAAACACCCAAATATGCCCAAGACATACACATAATTGTTAGTTTTAATTGTGCATGTGCATATATAACATACATAATGTGTGTATAAAAGTGTATATATATAACATTATCAATATAGGACTATAACATGTTTGGCTGGAATCTCAATATGTGAAGTCTGAGTGCTCTGATTGCTTTTCTAGTCTACTCTAGAGTACCAAATAATCATTATTATTATTATGATTAATAAGTTTTGGAAATGAAGTATTGGTGATGATGAAGAATGGAATGTCTTCGAAATGTTAAAAAATGATTATGGCCTTTTTATTGGACTGTTTTTTCCTCTTTATACACAACATGATTATTGGCATAGTACTTGTACTTCAAGACACATGTCCTTATAAACATGCTGTGTCTTTAATCATTACTTAACCTTTTGGGGGCTTAATCAAACACTATTTATGTTGGTAGGGTTTACAAAAAGTATTCCAATTGAGTTGGTAGGTTACAGCATGTTATGAGTTAAAATTAGGGCCTTTGCTAACATTCAGCACATAGAGTGTGCGAGATGAAAATTTGCTGATAAATGTAGACATGGACATAATCACATTGATTTTAAGGCATGGCATTCTTGTGCTATTCTTATTGTCTATTACCTAAAAATCATGTAATCATTATATAACAGAAAGAATAACAAACTTGTACGAATTCACAAGTGACAAGAATCAAAGAAGCATTTATGAAAGAGAGCAATTACATGGCATCTACAGTCTTCTTAAATTATGTTTACCCTACACTTCAAGAATATTTCCTACATTAATAGACCTGGTCAAATCTATCTCACAATGCAACAGCATTAGAGTTTCCAAACACTTTTCAACCATTTCAATTCTTAGATAGCTTTTTATCAAACGTTTTCAGACAACTTTGGATCTCTGGTGAATTTAAGTCCTCAAGCTCACTTTATATCTAAAAGAGCTTGAGAATCTGCTGACACACTTACATCCTGAACAATTACCTCTTTTTCTTGTATTTAATAGTTACACAGACCATAAGCCTAGCAGTCTTTAAGGTTTAACACAGCTTTACATTTAGTTTTATACCATTTGTTGTGAGAAGAAAGATATTGTGTAGTCGCATGGTACGTTTTATTCCCAAAGTTATTAAAGGTTACCTGATCTCCATATGCCAGTACATCTAAATTTCATTATTCAATAGCTAAATTAAAATTATTTTTGGAGCTCCTCCTGCCTCACATGGAATGCTCTTGTTTTTCTTCAACAAGTCTCTGTGGTATTCCAATTATGGATATTTCAAAATTGTCATCAAACATCTCATTGCAGCCACTGACATGACATTTCAATTTTGTTCTTTTAGTTTTGGTAACTGAACATTTATCGACGTTCTCCCCCGTGTTTACCTACTAATGCAGAATACCAAGCCACCTAAACTTGAGAACATGCATTATAGCATGCATTATGAATAAATATTATCCTGCATGCAGGCTTGAAGCACTTCATTCCACAAAGGGTCAGACTGCGTATGGCGTGATACAACTAAACATACTTGTTCATAGCAGTTCAATGATGGAGATTTTTACCTAGTTATCACATTGGTACGTCTCTCGTCCAAATGACAGAAATCATAGGAGATTCAATTATACCAATGGAATGTCAATAGTCATCATTGCAATCATTATCATCATTAAATTCCATATGATCCCACAAACATGGCCAGAAATTAGCAACATTAGTTCCTTGACTATTTTGTTATTACACTGAATTGAAAGGCTTGATGACTTTTTCCTTCGCTTTGCCAATAAAACTCTGTGTTTCGACTAAATTTGCCAAAAATAAATTTCCCTAATTGCAGTTTCCTACCATGTGGTTGAACTTGAAGTTATTGCCATGAACTGACATAGTTGAGACTGGCAATTGACACGTCCCTCACGAATCACTGCCACTGAGCCGGTTTGCAGTCATCTGTCACATCATTTCAATTGGATCCTGACGGATGGTCATTATCATGTTGGCACATCCATTGATTTCCAAACATATGAGGCAGACTGACATCATGTGTAAGCCCAAATCCATCTTGTCATGTTTCTGATTTACTGTTATCACAAGATAAACTTAAGCAAACATCATAATATATCTAACCTAATATACAAGTAGGTCATAACAGTGACAGTTCTAGCCAGCAAACCGTTGGGAGGGGCAAAAACTCAGGCAGGGGGATTTTACAAACCACATCCTTTTTCTCTGTTTTGTTAGAAATTAGTTTCTTTTCTCTCAAGGAAAGCTCTTTAGTTATAGGAGCAGTGAGGTTTTCATTACGTCTACAACCTGTCACAGGAGTTTTCAAGCTTAAATGATGATGATCTGCAAAAAAATAAACCAAATTTCGAAAGGATCACTTAATCTTTACCGTTACTCAAGGAGCTGTTTTCAAGACCATGTTGTACCATTATTGCAGTTTCTCACATAATATTAATCCATGCTCTAATCAACAGCATTGTTATCCTTAATAGTTACAAGCTTATATTTTCTTTAACACTTGAACTATTTGTAAGGGTGTATTTAATACAAGATCACAGATTTGCATGTGAATTCATTCTGGGTTGTTAATGTTTATTAACAATGTTTAGTGCTCTTCTTGCTCAGGTTAACTCCATTGGAAAACACATTTGTTTGACAATTGCATCAAGACTAGTGGTCAATACACACGTAACGTGGCAATAACTGGCCTTTAAAAACATCAATTACCAATTAATCAGGGTAGTTCTGTAAGAGGGAGGCATAGGGGCCTATGTAACTTCCAAGTTTATGAATGTACCAAAGAGTTCACAAAGGACTAGGGTGCATGACCTGAGGAGCGGAATAGCGTGTGCTAGAAACAGTTGTGTTCAAATATGACCTAGCGAAACTTATGACTGGCTACTCCAGTAACTTTAAGCAACCTTTAACTCAATAGCACTTTGCCATTATTTCTTTCTCTGTTTTCCACACGCTAACCATTACAATCTCGTTCCAGGTTACAGGCTATAATTGAATACGCTGTGGTCCTATATCTTCAGAAAATTACTGTCCGCTAAAGAATACCATCAAGGCAATATCAGTTTCTACTGAAACAGGCAAATGGCTAACAACCCCAATAATTCATTGTTTACGCATACTTTCAACTCTATGACAATTCTCCATGCATGCTAAATAAAAATAAAGCGCACATTACCGAGTAACTAATTCTGTGCAACTTTACTCGACATAACAATGGCCTATTACGTGGAAAATTCGCATATGGATTATTCTTTCCTCTACAAGGGTGGTACAGTCACGCATATCATATTTCATCTGTTATACGCTAGTCTGAAGGCACAGCATTACTATAAATCATCGATGTTCTTTAGAAAAAAATCAACTGTATGAAGCTCTTACCTTAATAAAACAAGAATAACACGCAAGAACTTACAAGGAGCAATACGTCAAGTGCGGTCAAATATTACCAATTTCGTCTTTTATTCCCATATTATCAACATTGCAGTTTATCACTCTGGTTAATTTTCATACTGAACATCAAACGATAACAGAAATAAACAAAAGTACGGTACATGGGCAGAGGTCATTACAGCAAATCATTACAAATACTCGTATTGAGAATGAGAAAGAATTTGAGGTAATCTGTTTGAGCAGGATGGAGTCAGAGCTTGATCCTTACGGAGCAGGACTGAAGCTTGTAATGTAAACTTTTCAAACATTCTGCATTCTGCACAATCACTTGAGCTTTAATTGGACTTAAGTGATTTTATCTGCGGGGCTTGTTAATTCTTGCTATTGCAAGATACAAATGCATTCATTATTTTTTCCGATTTTTGCTAGAGTAATGTCCACTAACATGCTTCCATGAATTGTTAGTAGTTATCAGGGACGGATTTACGGCGGTGGTGGTGTGGGGATGCGACACCCCCCAATATTTTTGTGTAATCCGGTAAATTTTGTTTGATTCAGTAAAAAGCTTTCTTGGTAGTCAGTAGTGATGAAATGACGCCACGTTTCTTCCAAATTTATCTTCTTGATGAGTCATTGCATTTTCTCTTTCTATAAAATAAATTGCTTGAAACAAAAGTGGCTTTTTCGTCCATGTCTGGTGTCTACAGGAGTGCTCAAGCAAAGGAAAGTTCCATAGGCCCAATATTCCATGTTTTGGACATAAATCCAATCTTTTTGTAAAGAAAGCATGCTTGTGATGAGTCCCTTCTGGCGCATGATTTCTTTTCTACTCTTGAACAGTTGTACAACTCCATGACCAATAGTACCTCTTGCTTTGAAGGATACAAGGATGATGTTATGGTGCCGCAGGGTACATTGCTTTTAAAAGGCCTAGCACAAACAAGATGGACTGGAACAGCTGAAGCAATAAGAGCCCTATGGTCATGCCATACACGTTTAATTCATCTGCTTGAAGAAATGTGATCGTGGACTGAATATGATCGTGATACACACCTTACTGTGAATTACCTTCTGGAAATATTGAAATCGTTCGAATTCACACTAGGTTTTCTTTTCTTGAAGAATGTTATGCTTGCATTGAAACACAATAGTGATCACAGCGCTCTTCCACAAATAGCCACCTTACAGAACTACGACCTTACAGAAATACACACCACTCCGTGATGACCGAAACAATGAGTCTATCACCACTAGGAGATTAACTTAACGTAGTAGCACTTGACACTTAATTTACTCAACTAAACACTAATTTGCGATTTGACGAGTGTAAACTACAAAAACGGGGGTATTACAAACCATAAGATTTATAAAGAAAGAAGAAATGCCATTAGGTCACTTTCCGTGCTCTTACGTCACAATCCCAAATTACACAAGCCATTCAACACCCAAAGAATAAGCCACAATCCCGATTAGATATTTTAAAATGCTTATTACAGTCCTGTAATGCTTTTTCCCCTACATGACTTTAAATGTCATGCTTTTTGAAAACTATTTCTGTATATAGAGGTACCCTTTCCTTGGCGTGCATGTATTTGCCGATTCTCTAAACAGCTAGGGTCTATGTAAAGGACATAAAAAATGAGCGGTATCTCTCATCTTTGGGTATTTATCTGAAAAGTACTACTGTTTCCGGGGTATTTTTCCCTACTTGATCACAAATTTCAGATTTCCCAATTAAAACAATATGACACATTAACAAGCCCTGTCACTCTTTTTACAGCAATACAACAGCCTCTTTCATGCCCCACCATTCCTTCAGACAGGCCCCACATACAATGGCTCAAACATTTTCGAAAGATTCATTCCTTTTTCCTATGTTGTACGGATTTTAGGTATTGTAATTCGTAATTCGTCTGCCACCCACTTGAATTCCTCCTTTCTTAATGTTGCTTTCCCTCATAACATGTCTGTAGGAATTAAAAAATAAAACAAGATGATGCATTCTTGTGTTACTCCTCAATTAATCCTTGTCTAGTTTGGTCTTACATTGTCTACTCTACTAGCAACTTCTTGTATCTCACTTCCTTTTTGCTAGTTCATCTGTTGATACTCTTAGTTCAACCATAAATATCACAGGTTTATCGAGTGGCGGATCCAGCCTAAATTGTGAGGGCTGCTGAAGTCTCTGATAATCACTACCATAGCCATCATCTCAAACCACTTGGAAACATCAAAACTGTTGCTATCTGGTTCTTACAAATTTGAGTGCACATTACGTAGTTTATGTGTGCACTCCCCCCCCCCCCCCCCTTGCACCCCCTAATCCTGTACCAATGGTGGTGGGGCATAGGTCGTGGGAGTACTTGTAGAAATACGTAAGTATGCTTGCAAAATATTAATATAGTTTCACCCTAGAAAGTTTTCCTCGCAAATAAACCCTAGTTTAGAATATATTGAAAGTATTCTGTAGCGCTGGAAGCACAACTTGCAATGACCTTTAGGTTAAAACGCTCTAGAGCGCTGAATACCCTGCAATTTAGAAAACTTAGAAAGCGGTCAAGCCTCTCATGGTGCATTTTGCAAGACAACTGTTTAGACTAGACCATGTTAGGATATTGAATGAAGTCTTTCATGGTTTTTTATGTATGTGCAAACTCTATAACAGACATTGAGGAGCAATATCATCTGACTGTCAGAGTAGCTTATTTTAAACCTGCTTTAGAACTTTTTCATACATTCTTAACGTTTTGCTTAAAAAGCGAGATTTGGCTTAGAAATTTAGAACCACAGCACGAATCTACGGGGTCATAGGCTATGGATAAGACTGCTGTCAAAATCTAGAAGCTGCACATAGTGGAATATCTTACATGCGTATGTTGATCTTCATAGATTATAAAAGAGCTGAAAGTGTCAAATCAATTATTTCCGTATACAAATTTTCTTACATCTACCTATACTTTGTAATTTCTCCCCTCCTTATGCTTGATTACTTAAAAAGTCCTCGAAAACTTTGCGTATGACATCTCTAGAAGGGCTTTATTGTGACGTTTACAGTGAATTCCGTTTTCGTTAGAAGCACTTTCTGTTGCAAAGCGGATCGTTACTAAGTTAAAAAAACGAAGTCTTTCTGCCTATAGCGTACTGGTTTTCTTGTTTTAATGTAGACAGACTCCAATACACTTAGATGAAAGGACGATCTTGCTGTGCCAGTTATCCGAAAATTCTCCACCTTGTACATTTGGGCGCATTCTAAATTTTCTAGTAAATCTTGGCCTATGGCAGAATCGCATGTTTTGCGAGATGTTTGTTTTCTAGAAAAACCAGTACTCTGTAGGCAGAAAGACGTTTTTTTACTTGGACTCTTCCAATAATGTTTTTTCTTCATTTTCTCTATGTTTGTTTCCTTTCTTTTTCTGATTGGCTAGTTTTGCTACATGTTTCGCATAAATAGGTTGCCATATACATATAGGCCGACTTTCATTTTTGACAATTCTAGCGTAATCGCAAATTTTCAAGGCGATATGTAACTATGTCTATAAAATGAAAGAAATTTGTAACTTTTAAAGGAGATAATGGTCTTAAATAAATTTTGATAAAGATAATGATTCATCTGCGAATTTTGGACCTACAAGATCTTAGTCATGCTATAGAATGGATGTCAATGACCGCACATAGCAATGGAGATTCACCAAGGGAAGACTACCAGATGTCAATGTCAAGGAATAGATGTGGAGCAACAACAAAAGTTGTTTCCCATTGAATGTTAGACGGATATTGCAAATCCATATCGTACAATACTTTAAAAAACCATTAAATCTCAGAAGTGAAAATATGAGGGCTGTTTTGGCACCCCTTAGATCCACCACTGGATTACTGTTCATCTTCTAAGTAAGAGTATAATGTATAATCTACGTTGTCATTTCTAGTTTTCAGTCCATCTACAAAGTTTTTCTTAAATATAGCAACTCAATTTTCCTTTGTCGTTCTTAATTGTTCTTCTAGATACATTTTCTTTTCGGTAGTATGTTATGGGAAGCAAAAAAACATTTCCAATTTCAATTTTCGTTTTTGAAATTTTGATTAGCATGACCAATAACTCCCCAACTGGTTGAGGCACCATATAAATTTATCAAATCATTTGAAAAGAATCTTCCCTAATTGCGGTACTGTATCCTGTAACTCCCTTTTGATGCAAGGGAAAGAAACAAATCTTCTACAGTTAACGTTATAAACTTCTAATCACATGCATCGCAACGAAGATTAAATCTTTTATAGTTAACGAGCTGTTTATCACACTCGGTTAATTTAGGCTACGGTAGTGCTCCTCTTGCTAATGTAATGTATTTAATATACTACCAGGGGCGAATGTTAGAAGCGACGATTGGGGAGATGTTAGATAATGATCAGATGTTGGCTCCACGCCCTTCAAGTGCCTTGAAAATAACAGAAATGCTCATTTGTCAATTTCACTTTATAACTATAATGTCCTAGATCTTGGCTTTCTGTAAGATAAATTTCCAACTGTAAAGTTACACAGTATTTATTTATATAAAAACTGAATCAACATTTGCTAAGTATTAATTGTAAATCAAAAAAATATTATCAAACTTCAATTCTTCTCGCTTTAAGTTTTGACCATCGGCAAGCTTTTCAACGTCTATCCTTTCTGTTACATCATTTTCACAAGCAATGATCATCAGGCTGTCTAGCCGACAATCAGACATGTTTTACCTCAAATACGTCTTCAGCAGCTTTAATCTTGTGAATGAACGCTCATTACTTGCTACGGATACTGGTTCAGTACGGGCAAGATGGTAAGGTTTTGCAAGATTGGGATACAGGCATCTCTTGCCAGCCAACACTTTTGATGCATCGCAGATTGTCTTTGGGATTGTCTACATAATATCGTTTTTTATACATCTAATGTCAAGAATCAGAAGGTCAGCATCTTTGAGATCATCGAGAAACATTTGACACAAAAGAATGCAGTCATCTTTTGTAGCTTTATGAAGCAGATGTGGATGGAGGCATCGTAGATGCCCAAAAGACTCAGTTAATGCTCTCTTGATGTCTCTGTGGTCTCTTTTGAGCCTGTCAATGACCTTGTACATTTCAATGCAGTAATAATGTTTGAAAGTGTGAAAAATGGCATTACCTACATTCTCATCAAACCTTGATGGAACCCTTCATAAATATTTCATAATTGATTCCATATTTATGACAATGAGCAAGGGCTATTTTTATAACTCAATCAATTGTACCTTTATATCTTCGATTGCTCTCGAGTATCTCAGCAGTTTGCCTTATCAAGTCAGTACCATTCACTAGACCTCGAAACTCGATCTTTTGCACTTCCGTCACCTCTTGTCTCAGGAGTAGGGGTGAGAGGGCTGTTACACAAATGGGTACTATTTACAGATATGGGTACTTACATAAATACACACCATCAAACAGCATTCCCTGATGCTTAAAACAATGAATCTGTCACCGCTAGGAGATCAATTCAAGATAGACGATTTGTGACACCTAATGAAGACCACTTCACAGCAATTTCCTGTTTACTAGTTGTTAACTTAGAGAACAGTGGTATTACAAGGACGCAGTAAGCTTACAGGAAAAAGTCACTCTGCCCATTACTTAGTCTAAAGGACATCGTCAGGGTTTTGATAAGGCATAAGGCATATCCCCATACCACCAAGTAAGTCATTGGATAACGTAAAGGACAGGACCCCAATCGACTCACGTGTTTTTCAACCTGCTTAGCTGAACGAGTCAATTGATCTTATGAAATGTGAGCAAAACCTTTGTTTTTAACAATCACAATGACATGACACCAGAGCAGTAGGGAAGGCAGCATTGCAGGGGTGTATGTGTGTGTGTATGTGTGTGTGTATGTGTGTGTGTGTGTGTGTGTGTGTGCAATGTTTTAAATTTGCCGACAGATGTGTGGCCATTGGGTGTGGTAATTAGAACTTGCCATGTCTGGGAAGTGTGTTTATTTATTGGCTCGCTTAACTCGATTTTTACACCATGCTTTGCTTAGTTTTCATCAAAAAGATCTTTTGTTTAGATTAAAGCTTGTGAAATTAAAGTAAATTGTAAACAGTCTGTGAATTTCCACACAGTTCATTTTTGTAAATATCAAGCTCTTCCTTTCGAGAGTACCATTTTTCAGTTTGCAGAATTCCATATAACGGCCTTCCGTTGATAAAGCCTAGTGCTATAAGGTACTATAAGGTTGCCTGAGGTTGATTTCTGCCATTTCGTCATCATCCATCATCCCGGCATCGAAGGCAATTATTTTCTAATGGAAACGTTTCCTTACGGTGCTGCAGGCAGGCGTGTCAAGTACCACTGAACAACCGAGAGACTACCGTAAGGGCCGGGAAATGTCGAACAAGTTCTGTTACAGCAGTCTAGAGGTACTTCAAACACGTGCCTGGGGAACCGCAACAAAGCGTTTCCATTAGAAAATAATTGCCTGCGATGCCGGGACGATAGAAGATGGCAGATGGCAGAAAGCAGCCGCGTGCAACCTTGCCACACCTACGGCTATATGGAATCCAGGCTTAAGGCTTCTCATTCATTAATGCTAGCTGTTACTAGAGTATTTGAGGATATATCTATGTTCTGCGAACCATTCGTAGACAGCGCCAACTAATTTCCATGCTTTTTTGCAGGGGGTGTCACACCCCCTACACCCCCAGGTTGCGGCGGCTCATAAAGTGTGACTGATATCTTAAAAATCAATCATTATATCTTATATGATATGTGACTTCGGTATATCCTAATAGAATGCTGTTAAAGTAAAATTCTTGGGTATAGAGGTACCATTTGTAAGGTGTGGATATGTGAACAGTAAATGGTTTCAAAATGGAAGGGTTTTACTTCTTCTTTTAGTCCTTTTTAGGAACACATGATTCTGGTGTCTTTCAACATACTGATTTTAATAAAATTACTTGATTGATAAGCGTAGATTTTGGCTTCAAAATTTACAAGATTTTTCATCTTTGAGTATTTTGCTGAAAAAGAGTAATGATTCTAGGATATTTCAGCATGTTGAGTGCAGCCCAACAAAGCGACACCTTCCGTAATGTTCCACCAATATTTTACATGAGTCCCATATGCCAAGTGTGCTGCATTTTTTAGAATTATTACTACTGTATTTCTCCAGATATGTTATTTGTATACCATCTAATAGAGGCTTGTTTGATATGTTGTTTTATATAATTGCACTATTTTTTTGTCTTTGGAAATCACAGTAGAAGTCTTAAAAAACAGATTTACTTGATCCTTTGCTAAAATGTGAAAAATATTTATTTCCGGGCACCGTAAGATACTGATTTTAACGAAACTATTGGTTTTAAGCCTGCATAAGAATAGAAGTTTGTCACAACAATTACAATAATATGTCACCCTAGCAAGCTCTGTCAGTCTTTTTGTAACAATACAATACCCTCTTTAATGCCACACCGATACTTTACACAAGCCCCATATATCATATATCACAACCCCATTTATATAATATGGTATCTAGATGTGACACTGTAACAACATGTTTTCGAAGTGATTTTATATTTTGGGTAATTTAAAATGATTTTTCTGCTACATGATTCTTATATGCAACGTAGAGATGCCATTATCCATGACAAGATGATTCCTAAGCAACACTTGACATAGGTCACTTATTTGTAGTATTCAGGAGATTAACACAAACTTCTTCTGTTTATATGATCTATTGAACATTCGACCACATTCGACCCAATGCTAAATCCTTCAGGCTAATGTTTGCAAAACTAGCTAAATAGAAACAAAAATGTCACTCATCAGCAACGTATGTTCCTTACACCTCTAGTATGAATGAATAATTAATACATGCTACCAACTTCAACCAAGTTAAGTATATCATCAAATGTCTTGAAGTAGCATTTGACGATATACTTAACTGAGCGTCACATAAATTTACACTTCTGTTCTTGAGTTTTGATATTTGTGTACTATATAAGTACGAACTTAGCTCAGTCAATACGCAAAACATGTAAGACAGCAAAAACCTTTCAAATTTCTTTTTATTTTCTAAAATATGCCTCTAACAGAGCAGCACAGGGTACCATTGCAGTATCCGAGTCCGATTTCCTAAACCATTTCAGTAAAGTCAAAATGAGAAAATGTCTTGCTTTGGAAAGACTTAACTATAGCATGACAATAGAGCTTATTTTTGAAGTTTACTTGACAAGGATCTCTTCCATGGCACAGAGCAACATCAGTGACAATAGCAGCAACCCCACTGTCGCGATTGCGAGAAATTTGAGGCACATCCTCAACATTAACTGCAATTGGACCTTGAGGTAAACCACTCAACTTGTAGATAGCTTCAGTACAAAAAGTGGATATTGAATTTCTTTCTCCTTATAGCTAAAGTGAAGTCGAGTTGCACTATCATACAAGGATACAGTATTTTTAGTTCCAAAGACATTTGATAAAAGTATGTAATGCAAATTTTGCAAACACATTATTTGCACAAAACGACTTTCAACTGGTGCAACAAAAGTACTTCCTGGTGGTTTCAATCCTGATAAACTGGGAAATTGCAAACTTATAACCATCATACAAGTGTCAATTATTTCAGAGGTAATTTCATGGCCATTTTGAATGGGAAAGACCTCAGATGATACAAATGTAAAAGAGGAAGTCCTTGCTTGCTGCTCACTGTTTTCTAACAATTCTGAATTATTAGTATTTGTTTCAGTTGAGCGGATTGACACATTTGTACAATCTTCAATTTCAGGTAAACTAAGATTGTCATCTTCACTATGAGTGTTAGTACTGTTGTCTTTGCTATCACTGCTGCTTGGAGAATGTGATACATTACTCAATATTTCACATTCAGTAACAGGTACCAAATCTTGGTGAAACATTATTCGCCCAAAACAATCAAAATGGATGTTGTTTTTTATTCTCTCCTTTTCAGTTTTTCAGGTGTGTAGTGAAAAACCCCTGGAAACAGTAGTATTTTTCAGATAAATACCCAAAGATGAAAAATAGCACTCTTTTTTGATGCCCTTTACATAGACCCTGGATGTTTAGAGAATCGGCAAATACATGCACGCCAAGGAAAGGGCACACTTTTGTTAGCAAACAGCACTGATATTTTACAGGATATGTTGATAAAGTGTGTGAATGCAGTAAGTAGCAGCTATGGACTGAACTAAATGCATGTAAAGCTAAAGTGATGGCCATTAAGAAGACAGCTAAAACTGGAGACATGGTTAATGTAAATATTAATATATGTAACCAAGAAGTGGATAAAGCAGATCTCTTTTAAACAAACGTTGCTCAACATAATCAAGAAAAGGAAATTAGGCTACTTTGGACATATGATGAGGTATGATGGCATACAGAGAGAGGTGCTCTGGGACAGATCCAGCTTAGAATTTAAGTTTCAAACAAGAAGCCTACCGCCCCCAATACCACGTCAATTTCACATAAAAAGGTGGCATTTATTCAAAGTTTGCATATGCTTGAAAACAAATATTAGTATAGACTTTAAATTAGCTTTATGATGCCTTGGTTAATTTTCTTGTATTTGATATGAAATCTTCTAAATGAATTGTGCAGTTACCTACCTTGCAGGGAGAAGCTATGCTTAAAAGAAGTTTTCACGATTTTCGCGTTTTTGACCATTTTCAGATTTTAAAACTATTAAAATATTATCTTCTAGAATTGTGTTTGTACTTTTTTATTTTTTCAAGATTTTTACTGCCACAATTGTGTGCTTTCTGTACAGCTAGACACCAAAATGAAAAGTCAAACCAAAAACTAAATCTCATCTTTTTAATCGTATTTACAAACGTAAGAATTATACAATCAATTACAATGACAGAATTTTCCTTTTCAGTCCTATTTTCACCTTGCACTTGTAAAGTAATTTCTGATGCCACGCAAGATTGTTGCTTCTTGACTGGTTTTCTTCTTTCTCATTCAGTTTCTTCGAAGACTTCATTTCTTTGAAATTGGAGATTGTGATTGTGGTTCTTCTATCAACAAGGATAGAACCTAGTGACACCTTTTCTGTTGGTTCCAATTATAACTCTTGACATAAATTATTGTACAGCTCTAATGAAAGAATGTTGGCACATATTCCCAGCATAGAACTTAACACATGACAGGATATTTCTTGACCCTTTTCTTGATATTAGTGAAGTGAATATGGATTATGTGGAACTCTCTCATGTAGAGGGCGTCTGCCAAGACTTAATCAATCCACTGGACTTGTGGACTGAGGATACCGATTCAGAGTCTGATTTGGATTGGAAAGAGCCAGATGATGATGATCGAAATGCATTTTAAGTGTCCGATAAAGGCATGTTAAGGTTTTTCAGCTAAGGATGCAGTTGCCCTGGTAACACCAGATGGGAAAAAATCGATTTAAGTAGTTCTAATTGCACTTTCGCTTGTATTCGGTTATATCATGTTTTATTTAAATATTTTGTACATACATGTCACAATAATTTCTCTCTTACTTGTGGTAAGTTAAAATCACAATACAACGTTATGATACAATCAATCCCACGGTGCTATATTTCCTTGTTTTGGGACTCTAATTTACGAAACATTACATTTGAATAATATAGCTGAACTGTCTTATTTTCGTAATCGTTGATTGTAGGGAGAAATGTGAGAGTTCTGCCGCCTGGAAGTGATCGCAAAAAGTGGGCAGGCCAGTCATAGGTCGAGTTGATTGTTTGGAGAACAATGAGGCAGTTTGAAACAAAGAAATGATGGACACTTCCGGGAAATGATGGACGTGTGGTTGACGTGCGTGGTGACGTAGAGGTAGCTGTCTGTAGTGAAGGGTATTGTAGGGAAGAGCAATGTGTCTGAGTGTTGGATAATGATTTAAGTGTGAGGGAACAAAAGAGGTAGTGTTTGAAAGTAATGGTGCGCATCTTAATGAGATGTTGAAGACAATGGTAAGTTAATTGCGTAGTGTGTTAAAGGCAGTTGCCTTTGTGAGCAAAAATGAGCTGTGTAAGTACATAGAGAAAGACAATAGGCAGGTAGATTAGGTTTTTTCCTGTGGATGTTCTCTATTTGCAATGGTCTACAGCTTAAATAGAGCAAAGAGAAAAGCTCTAAAGCTGAGGATAAAAAGAAAAAAAAAGAAAAAAAAGATAGCAAAGGGAAAAAAGGGAAAACAGGAAAGGGTGGGAGTGGGAAAATAGTTGGACAGTTAAAGATGACAACTGTCGAGTACTTTCTTTTGACTAATTTACTTTAAATAGATAAAGTAGTATACAAAAGATGAGGGGTGCTGTGTACAAAGAGTAAACTGCCTACTGGGGGCTTACAGAGTAATGCCCGTGAGGTAAAGATGTGATCCCATTCTCCAATAGATATCGCTTGTCATCAAATGAGGAGAGGGACATTTTAGTGACTTTCATTGTCTGAACTCTGTGGCAGTTCGATCTTATTAAACACATTTTGTGTTTCCCCATGGACTGATTAAAAAGACAGTTTTTATAAACATGTGGGGAACTTCTTGAAGTCTGTTAATAAACCCTGTTTTCACGTAGAGCTTCCAGTGACACTAAATAACTCACAAGAAACAGTCTTGACTGTTATGCACAAAGGATAACCTCCTTGAGTGAGGCAACCTCAATCCTATCTAAATTTCTACAGACGTTGTGCTGTATTTAAGCAATTTTCTAGGTTTCCCTGGCCATAGAAACCAGGTCATTACATCAACAAAGATTTACATAATTTTCTAAAATGAGGGAATACCTACGTACATAGGAATCAATAATACGTCAGACAAGCAATTTATCGCCTTGGTTACAAAACAAAGAAACCCGCTGTTTGACGACAGTGAGTGTAATGTCTAATATTGCCCTTGATCAATTAAAATGTGACTACAGTTTTAATATTACACTCAAGTTTTGACCGTTCACTCTTCTTCATTTTTGTAAAGTCTGATTCCCTTGATTTCGTTCAGTGCTTCTTTCTTCATCTTTCTTGTTGGTCTTCCTTCAGGAATAAACTCCTTTGCCAGGGGGTTCAATTCTTCGGCTTTATCTTCTCCACTGATCTCCATGTCACATACAAGCTGTAGGGGTCGTTCCACGATATTTCCATTTCCAAGTTTCAACTTCAGTCCACAAACTACGGCATCTTTTCCACAGATGGTTCCTATAACTCTTCCAAGTCTCCACAGTGACTTGTCCTTGGTGTCATCTT
>JANTCA010028503.1:0-22025 GCA_024741275.1 Chironex yamaguchii | reverse complement strand
TGTACCATGTGAGTTACAGTACAATTATATTACATTGAGGATCCATAGCTGACCATGCTTAAGTCATACTCAGTCTCCCATAACACAGAATTGGCAAGAGTGCAATTCCATACCTGTACCATTTGAGTTACAGTACAATTACATTATCTTGAGGATCCATAGCTGACCATGCCTAAGTCATATTCTTTCTCCCATAACAATTCCTTGGCAAGAGCGCAAATCCATACCTGCACCATGTGAGTTACAGTACAATTACATTATCTTGAGGATTCATAGCTGACCATGCCTAAGTCATGTTCTTTCTCCCATAACAAATCCTTGGCAAGAGCGCAAATCCATACCTGTACCATGCGAGTTAAAGTTCAGTAACATTACGTTGAGCTTAACTAGCCGGCCATGCCTAGGTCATACTCTGTCTCCCATAACACATCATTGGCAAGAGCGCAATAACATACCTGTACCATATGAGTTACAGTTCAATTACATTATGTTGAGCTTAACTAGCTGGCCATGCCAAGGTCATACGCTGTCTCCCATAACACTTCCTTGGCAAGAGTGCAATTCCATACCTGTACCATGTGAGTTACAGTACAATTATATTACATTGAGCCTCCCTAGCCGGCCATCCCTAGGTCATATGCTGTCTCCCATAACACAGCCTTGGCAAGAGCCCAATTCCTTACCTGTACCATGCGAGTTACAGATCAATTACATTACGTTGAGCTTAACTAGCTGGCCATGCCTAGGTCATACTCTGTCTCCCATAACACAGCCTTGGCAAGAGCGCAGTTCCATACTTGTACCATAGGAGTTACAGTTCAATTACATCACGTTGAGCTTAACTAGCTGGCCATGACTAGGTCATATACTGTCTCCCATAGCACATCCTTGGCAAGAGCGCAATTCCATACCTGTACCATGCGAGTTACAGTTCAATTACATTACGTTGAGCTTAACTAGTTGGCCATGCCTAGGTCATATACTGTCTCCCATAACACAGCCTTGGCAAGAGCGCAGTTCCATACCTGTACCATATGATTTACAGTTCAATTACATCACGTTGAGCTTAACTAGCTGGCCATGCCAGGGCCATATACTGTCTCCCATAACACAGCCTTGGCACGAGCGCAGTTCCATACCTGTACCATGTGAGTTACAGTACAATTACATTACGTTGAGCTCAACTAGCTGGCCATGCCTAGGTCATATACTGTCTCCCATAACACAGCTTTGGCAAGAGCGCAGTTCCATACTTGTACCATGTGAGTTACAGTACAATTACATTACGTTGAGCTTAACTAGCTGGCCATGCCTAGGTCATATACTGTCTCCCATAACACAGCCTTGGCAAGAGCGCAGTTCCATACTTGTACCATGTGAGTTACAGTACAATTACATTACGTTGAGCTTAACGAGCTGGCCATGCCTAGGTCATATACTGTCTCCCATAACACAGCCTTGGCAAGAGCGCAGTTCCATACCTGTACCATGTGAGTTACAGTACAATTACATTACGTTGAGCTTAACTAGCTGGCCATGCCTAGTTCATATACTGTCTCCCATAACACAGCCTTGGCAAGAGCGCAGTTCCATACTTGTACCATATGAGTTACAGTACAATTACATTACGTTGAGCTTAACTAGCTGGTCATGCCTAGGTCATACTCTGTCTCCCATTACACATCCTTAGCAAGAGCGCAGTTCCATACCTGTACCATGTGAGTTACAGTACAACTATATTTCACTGAGCTTCCCTACCTGGCCATGCCTAGGTCAACCTCTGTCTCCCATAACACAGCCTTGGCAAGAGCGCAGTTCCATACCTGTACCATATGAGTTACAGTTCAATTACATCACGTTGAGCTTAACTAGCTGGCCATGCCTAGGTCATACTCTGTCTCCCATTACACATCCTTGGCAAGAGCGCAGTTCCATACCTGTACCATGTGAGTTACAGTACAATTATATTTCACTGAGCTTCCCTACCTGGCCATGCCTAGGTCAACCTCTGTCTCCCATAACACATCCTTGGCAAGGGCGCAGTTCCATACCTGCACCATATGAGTTACAGTACAATTATATTTCACTGAGCTTCCCTACCTGGCCATGCCTAGGTCATACTCTGTCTCCTATAACACAGACTTGGCAAGGGCGCAGTTCCATACCTGCACCATAAGAGTTACAGTTCAATTTCATCACGTTGAGCTTAACTAGCTGGCCATGCCTAGGTCATACTCTGTCTCCCATAACACATCCTTGACAAGAGCGCAATTCCATACCTGTACCATGTTAGTTACAGTACAATTATATTACACTGAGCCTCCCTAGTTGGCCATGCCTAGGTCATATACTGTCTCCTATAACACATCCTTGGCAAGAGCGCAATTCCATACTTGTACCCTGCGAGTTACAGTTCAATTACATTACGTTGAGCTTAACTAGCTGGCCATACCAAGGTCGTATACTGTCTCCCATAACACAGCCTTGGCAAGAGCACAATCATTTACCTGTACCATATGAGTTACAGTACAATTACATTAGCTTGAGCTCACTAGCTGGCCATGCCTTGGTCATACTCTGTCTCCCATTACACATCCTTGGCAAGAGCGCAGTTCCTTACTTGTACCATATGAGTTACAGTACAATTATATCACGTTGAGCTTAACTAGCTGGCCATGCCTAGGTCATACTCTTTCTCCCATAACTCAGGCTTGGCAAGAGCCCAATTCCATACTTGTACAATATGAGTTACAGTTCAATTACGGCACGTTGAGCTTAACTATCCGGCCATGCCTAGGTCATATACTGTCTCCCATAACACATCCTTGGCAAGAGCGCAATTCCATACCTGTACCATGTGAGTTACAGTTCAATTACATTACGCTGAGCTTCCCTACCTGGCCATGCCTAGGTCATACTCTGTCTCCTATAACACAGACTTGGCAAGAGCGCAATTCCATAATTGTACCATATGAGTTACAGTTCATTTACATTACGTTGAGCCTCCCTAGCTGGCTATGCCTAAGTCATACTCTGTCTATCATAACACCGCCTTGGCAGGAGCGCAATTCCATACTTGTAACATGGGAGTTACATTATAATTACATTACTTTGAGCTCAATAGCTGGCCATGCCTAGGTCATATACTGTCTCCCATAACACAGCCTTGGCAAGAGCGCAATTTATTACTTGTACCGTGCGAGTTACAGTTCAATTACATTACGTTGAGCTTAACTATCCGGCCATGCCTAGGTCATACTCTGTCTCCCATAGCACAGGCTTGGCAAAAGCCCAGTTCCATACTTGTACCATATGAGTTACAGTTCAATTACATCACGTTGAGCTTAACTAGCTGGCCATGCCTAAGTCATTCTCTTTCTCCCATAACACATTCTTGGCAAGAGTGCAATTCCATACTTGTACCATGTGAATTACAGTTCAATTACATTACGTTGAGCCTCCCTAGCTGGCTATGCCTAAGTCATACTCTGTCTCCCATAACACAGCCTTGGCAAGAGCGCAATTCCATATTTGTATCAAGCTAGTTACCGTGCAATAACATTTTTTGAACCTCCATATCCTGCGATGCCTAAATCATACCCAGAGTCCGACAACACGGCCTTTCCAAGAGCGCAGTTCCATACCTGTACCATGTGAGTAAAAGTACATTCATATTTCTTGAGCATCCCTAGCTCCCTATTCCTTCCTAAGTGATACTCTGTCTGCCATATCACAGGCTTGGCAAAAGCCCAGTTCCATACTTGTACCATATGAGTTACAGTTCAATTACATCACGTTGAGCTTAACTAGCTGGCCATGCCTAAGTCATTCTCTTTCTCCCATAACACAGCCTTGGCAAGAGCGCAATTCCCTACTTGTATCTTGTGAGTTACATTACAATTACATTATTTTGTGCATTCTTAGCGGTGACATATCTTAGTCACATCCTGTACCCTATAACAAAACTTGTGTTTTCCAGCCTTGACAAGAGAGGAGTGTCTTAATTATAGCACCTGATTTATAGTACAACTACATCATCTTCAGTTTTCCTAATGGGGCATGTCTTAGTCATACCCTCTCTTCTATTCAGTGTGTGATTTTTAGCTTTACCAAGAGGACCATGTGTACTGGCTCTTAAGTGGGACATGGCTTAGCTATATTCTTGTCTCTGTTAACAAATTCCGTGATTTTGCTTTTGATAGATTATTCGATAAGTAATCTAACTAATTGGGTACTTCCTGGACTTTACTTGTTTGTACTTGCAAGTATACCTTTCATCCAGATCCTCGCCAAAGGGGAACTCTCTATGTGAACAAGGTCAGTTACAGCGAGGCCTGTTGTATCATTCAAAGACGATTTGGTGCAGGAGACATTCATATTATGCTTGCAAAATATATGAAGCTATTACTTGATATCTATTTATACTAGTCAAATTTGGATATTCAATAGTAATTCTCCTTGTCACAATCAACAACACCATAGTATTTCACTGAGCTTCACAAATTATTGAGTTGTTTAGTAGCACAGGATATCCCGAAATTTGATAAGTGGGAGTTTAAATGAAAGCAGTTGATTAAAAGCTTTTCAAAACATCCAAGTAGTGGGAAGGACAACCATGCCTTATTTTCATGTAATTTTCATTTCAATGCCTGATTTTATCTGGCTTCTGTGTATTTCATTGTCCCCAGGTCCTTACCGTAAAAATCTTACAGCATTTAATTCATTGGCTTGTATTTTGCACGTAAGTAATGAATTTATGGTCGTTTTTGAGGTGAGCAGTTTTTTAGGAATAAAAAGGTCTTGTTGACCTTGTACTTGGTCCTTTTTACTCAAACTCGGAGCTTCCTAATCATTCTTAAATTGTTTTTATTTTGTCAGGGGACAAATTTTGAGGAGGTTACTTCGTATTTGTTACATACGCACTTTCAGCTAATCCCAAATGAATCATTTCATTTTGAGAACACTTGTCTGTTTGCACACACAAGGACATCTTTGGGATTATCAGTCAACAGTTCAAAATTCGAGTTCAAAATAATTATAACTTAATCCATTTCAGAGTCGATTTGCTTTCGAGATAATAATATTTAAGCAAATTAGCTCTCTTGAGAGACGAAAGAACATTTGCTCTGTCTTGATTGGTTTCATAACCGTGTTCCTGCGGGGCGAATCAAGGGCTCAACGTCAGCTTTTCATTCCATATACAAGAAAAAAGCGTTGTCAAGCCTCCCTGGTGTGTAAACCTATGTGAACATCACGTTTCTCGCATAGTTAAGACGTCAACTGAAGTATAGAAGCTTTGGTCTTTCACAAGGTGTCTAGATAGCTTGGCGTGATCAATTTTAACGCTTTAGACTCTGTTCAAGGTAATTTAATTTTACAGGAATGAGTTTCATTCAAAAGCTATTGGCTCTTTGTACTAGGTTACAATAGAAAGTGCATGTCATATGTCTAGCTCTGTTTACGGTACATTAAGCAAAATCCTCCTCTAAACCATCGTCGGCCTTTCATATCTCTTCTTACAGATGTACGAAATCGTCCCGAATTCAATATATATGAAACAGACCAAGCGGCAATTGTCGGAATACACTTGAATTTCGTTCGGTAAACATCCTATTAAAAACCAGATTGTGTTTTTGGTTAGTTATAACATTATAATATACAATGCCGTACTTAGCGGAGGGGTAGGGGGACAGTTGCCCCCCAGAAAATTTCAATTACGTTTAAGATTTTTGATAAGGACTTATGAAGTCATGAAGAACAATCCCACAACTTAGCATATGCCGGAAGATGTCGCCTGATCAGTTTGTTCGCGCATAAAAAGGTGTTTTCTGGTTGATGTAAAGACGAGGGTCAAACAAAATTTCCTAGCAAAGGAAATGTCCTAGCAAAGGAAATGCGAGAACAGATTACAGTTAAAGGGATAGAATTGGAATGAAGTGGCATCGAAAAAGTAGAATGAAATAGAGTACAATAGAATAGAATAGAACAAGATAGTATAAGATAACAATGAAATGGAATAGAATCGAATAAAATAGAATAGAACAGAGTGAAATAGAATGGGGTTGATTAGAATATAGTAAAGTAGGGTACAATGGGACAGAATGAATAAAATAGGATATAATCAAAAAGAATGTAATAATAGCTAGATTGGAGAGGAATGGAATATTAAGAAAGAATGGAGTAACGTGTAGTAAAGCAATGAAGGAATTGAATTGAATAGGCTGGTCTGGGATGGAATGGGATGGGATGGGATGAGATGGAATGGGATGGGATGGGATGGGATGGAATGGGGAGGAATGGGGAGGAATGGGGAGGAATGAGAATACAAAGCAATGATAGCTAGATTGGAGTGGAATAGAATATTCAGAAGGAAGTGAGTAATCAGGAGGAAAATAAACACTAATGTACTACAATGGAATACAATACGATGGAGTGGAATGGAAATAGAGCAAGGCTGACTAGGATGTAGCGGAATTGAGCAGAATGTGATAGATTGGATAAAATAGGATATAATGTAATAGAATGCAATAATAACTAGATTAAAGTTGAATGGAATATTCAGAGAGAATAGAGTTATCTGCAGTAAAATAGACGTGAATAGAATAGAAAGGCATAGAATAGAATAAAGTAGAATGGGAGAGAGTAGAAAGTAATATGCTTGATTAGAATATGGTAAACTAGAGTAGAATGGGGTAGAATGAATAAAATGAGATATCGTAGAATACAAAGCAATAAATAGCTAGATTAGAGTGAAATAGTATATTCAGAGAGAATAGGGTCATCTGGAGCAAAACAATGATTAATGGGATGAAATGGAATCGAATAGAATCGAATGAAGTGGAATGGAATAGAGTGAAGTAGAATAGCATTGATTAGATCATAGCAAACTAGGGTAGAATGGGACAGAATGGATAGCATAAGATATAAAGGAATAGAATGCTATTACAGATAGATTTGAGCTGAATAGTATACTGAGAGAGAATATGGTTACCTGGAGCAAAATATGCATTAATGGAATACCATGGCATAAAATAGGAATGGAATAAAGTGAAATAGAGCAGGGCTGATTAGGTTGTAGAATAATTTAGAGAATGGGATAAAATAGGATATAGTGTAAAAGATTGCAATAACAGCTAGAGTGGAATAGAATATTCAGAGACAAGTGAGTAATCTGGAGTGAAATAGACATTAGTAGAGTAGAATGGAATAGAATCGGATGAAGTAGAATGGAATAGAGAGAAAAGGAGCAAGGCTTCTTATTATGTAGCAAAATTGAGCAGATTGGGATGTAATTGATGAACTAGGATATATTGGAATAGAATTGAATAATTGCTAGATAACAGTGGAATGGAATATTCAGAGCGAGGCGAGTAAGCTGTAGTAAAGTAGACATTAATAGAATTCAGTGGAGTAGAATAGAATGAAGTGGAATGGGATAGAGTGAAGTAGAATAGGGTTGATTAGAATATAGCAAATAAGAGTAGAATGGAATGGGTAAAGTAGGATATACAGGAGTAGAATGCTATAACAGTTACATTGGAGTGGAATGGAATATGGAGTAACCTGTAGTAAAGTAAACCTTAGTGGAAATAAATGGAATTGAATTAAGTAGAATGAAGTAGATTGAAGGAGAATAGGGTTGCTTAGAATGAAGCAATGTAGAGTAGAATGGGATGGAATGGATAAAATAGGATGTAATGGATTTGAATGCTAGAATAGCTCGATGGAACTGGAGTCGGATATTCAGAGAGAATAGCTTCTCTGGTGCAAAACAAACATCAGTAGAATATAGTAGAATGAAATGGAATGGCAAGGAATTGAATGAAGTAGACTCGGAGAAATTGAAATAGAATAGGGTCGATTAAAATATAGGAAATTAAAGCAGACTGAGGTAGAATGGATAAAATGGGATATAATAGAACAGAATGCAAAAATAGCTAGATTTGAGCGGAGAGAATATGGAGTGAAGTATACATTCTTGTAATGGAATCGAATTAATTGGAATGGAATAGAGTGAGGGTCAATATGGTCGATTAGAATATAGCAATGTAGAGTAGGATAGGATAGAATGGATAAAATAGGTTATCAAGTGAAAAATAGACATTGGAACTGAATAGAATGGAATAAGACAGAATGAAGTGGAATTTGATAGATTGAAAGAGATGAAGTAGAGTAGAATGGGACAGAGTAGATAAAATTGGATATAGTGGAATAGAGTGCATTAATAGCTAGATTGAATTGGAATGTAATATTCAAAGAGAAAGGGGTAATTCTTTAGTCAAGTAAACATTAATGGAATGGAATGGAATAGAATAGAATAGAATGTCGAAACCATTTTAGTTCATTTACCTATTATGTCATTTTCGGTAATAAACTTCTTGCCATGGTGCTTGTCATCTTACATCTGTTATCTGGTCGGAATCAATATGCCAGTATCAATCAGGTGTAAAACCTGATCTACTTTATAAATATGAGAACCAGGATAATAATTGTCAGAGAACGACACGTAAGCTGAACTTATAGTGGACTTTAAGTACATAATTTTGAATAGTGTGTTCCAGCAATGCGTATTATAACAAAATAAGAAGGAACAGCAAATTGTGGTAAGTGGCAGAATACATGAAGCCATTAATATAGATGAAAGATATCGATAACACTAGCGACTGACCAAGGTAGAGTGCTTTGGTTGTTGGAGAGAAAACTTGTGTTTAGTGTCTAGCAAACTTTCATAAATTTGTAAATTGATGATAAATAGTAAAAGATACCATGGTGAGACAGGATTACAAATGAAAAGAAAAGGGGGTGGAAAGAGAGACTGCTATTGATGGCTTATGATCAACAACTATTGCATAAGGCACATCAAGATATTGTAATTGATTAGAAATTGTGGAGACAAAATTTATCACTGAACTGGCATGAATTAGTCTTTTTATTAGAGTACACTTATTTACTATCTAACCCAGCTTTTGACGTGTTTGTTTTCTCATTTGTTTGTGTGTTTTATTGTTTATTTACATTGTCTATTTTCTGAAACGTAGAGGCACTAGGTGAAAATATCTGGCACTGACTTTCAATTTTGAATTAATAAATATCCTAAATATTTGTACGTAGACACCGGAGGGATTTTAGAGTAATTGTTTACAAACATTACTAGTATTTTCCAAGCAATTGCTAATGTTGTAAGTACCTATCCTGTTGTAATAGGCTACTAGCAAGCGAGGTTGTCATATTTATAAGTAAACTATAAGTAGCATGTGCAAATACATTATATAATTACATGAAAGATAAAAGAATGGTATAAGAGTGCACTTTTCATTGCCATTTAGACCAACACCGTGTTTTGTGTTTAGTCAACTAAATGACCTTTCCGATAATTAGTTTCCACAAAATTTTTCCTTTAATTTTCACCTGGCTCGATGCATCAAGAATAGGATTAAAAAGTGCCTGTGTTCACATACTGTATATAAGTTTGCGTGTAGAACCTGCAATGTTGACTTAATTACCCGTGCAAGCCTTTTGGTATTAGTGTCTTGATAAAGAAAACTGTTTATTTCATATTTTCAAATTCCTGCGGCAGATCACGGTTCCTTTGAAAATTTAAAAGTATTATCTTCCTCTCTCACACCTTCTTGCTCACCTTCTAAATCTCACTTTCTCTTTCCCCCTTTCTAACTCTCAATCTCTCTCTATCTCTCAATCTCTCTCATTTCCTCTCTCTCTCATTTCCTCTCTCTCTAACTCTCAATCTCTCTCTTCTTTTCAGTCTCTCTCGCATTCTCTCACTCTTCCTCGTTCTCTCTCTGGCGCTCTCTCGGGCTCTGTCTCTTTCTTTCTTTCTTTCTTTCATTCATTCTCTCTCTCTGAATGTTCCCGGTAGGCCCCCATCCTTAACTTTATATCTCCTCCCATCCTGCTTTTCGCGACGGGCAAAGGAAGCGAATGAGTTTTGATCAATACAAGTCGTGATTGGCTCAGGACGGTTAAGGAGAGGTAGGACGGGGTTTCTGAAAAATGGGAACATTAGTTTGCATTAAAGCCTTGCTTTTGACTTTAATTTCACAATAGTAGTCATTGTACTATTTCCGATGACATACCTCGAATGTTCCTGAGATCTAAAGAATTGATAATCTATTGTCAATGAAAATCTGACATAACAAGAGGAGAAATCGATTCAGAAGACTTAGACACACAATGACATCCGATGGCAGATGTAAGACAGAAATCAGGAGAAGGAAAGTAAATTTCAAAATACAAATTTTGTAGGGCGATTCATTTTATGACAAACAAGAAGCATCTCAATGTACACAAAGTATGAGCATTTTAAGACATTTAAGGTCTGTTTTGTTCGAAAGATGTAAACTTTTGACAATAATTACCACCATGATAAGAAGAACAAAAGCCTTACAGTACCACAGAGAGCATCCTAAATAGCAAGAAAAATTAATGATTAAGTATTTCAAACTGCAGGTGTTGATAAACAATGATAAATAGGACTATTTGCTCACTTCATTACACACGTTCAAGGGTTACGTAATAGTGTAACAATAAGCTGGCTGAGATTCGAACCATTGCAAAGAACAATATACGTAGGGAATCGTTCTATTTCAACTGAATGCCTGGACGCCATTAGATTTAACTGTATGGAGGTAGGAATTTATTAATATTGGCGTAGATGTTCATTTCTATTATTCCTTTGGCTTTGTTCTTTCTCTTTTATTCCTTTGGTCTTGTTTGTTCTTTTCTTTGTATTCCTTTGGTTTTATTTGTTCTTTTCTTTGTATTCCTTTTTTTTGCTTGTTCTCTTCTTTGCATTCCTTTGGTCTTGTTTGTTCTTTTCTTTGTATTCCTTTGGTTTTGCTTGTTCTTTTCTTTGTATTCCTTCGCTTTTGTTTGTTCTTTTCTTTGTATTCCTTTGGTTTTGCTTCTACTTTTCCTTTTATTCCTTTGGTTTTGCTTCTTCTTTTCTTTGTATTCCTTTGGTTTTGTTTGTTATTTTCTTTGTATTCCTTCGGTTTTGTTTGTTCTTTTCTTTGTATTCCTTCGGTTTAGGTTGTTCTTTTCTTTGTATTCGTTTGGTTTTGTTTGTTCTTTTCCTTGTATTCCTTCAGTTTTGATTGTTCTTTTCTTTGTATTCCTTTGGTTTGTTTGTTCTTTTCTTTGTATTCCTTTGGTTTTGCTTCTACTCCTCCTTTTATTCCTTTGGTTTTGCTTCTACTTTTCCTTTTATTCCTTTGGTTTTGCTTCTTCTTTTCTTTGTATTCCATTGGTTTTGTTTGTTCTTTTCTTTGTATTCCTTCGGTTTTGTTTGTTCTTTTCTTTGTATTCCTTTGGTCTTGGTTGTTCTTTTCTTTGTTTTCCTTTGGTTTTGTTTGTTCTTTTCCTTGTATTCCTTCGGTTTTGGTTGTTCTTTTCTTTGTATTCCTTTGGTTTTGTTTGTTCTTTTCTTTGCATTCCTTCAGTTTTGATTGTTCTTTTCTTTGTATTCCTTTGGTTTGTTTGTTCTTTTTCTTGTATTCCTTCGGTTTAGGTTGTTCTTTTCTTTGTATTCCTTTGGTTTTATTTGTTCTTTTCCTTTTATTCCTTTGGTTTTGCTTCTACTCCTCCTTTTATTCCTTTGGTTTTGCTTCTACTTTTCCTTTTATTCCTTTGGTTTTGCTTCTTCTTTTCTTTGTATTCCTTTGGTTTTGTTTGTTCTTTTCTTTGTATTCCTTCGGTTTTGTTTGTTCTTTTCTTTGTATTCCTTCGGTTTAGGTTGTTCTTTTTTTTGTTTTCCTTTGGTTTTGTTTGTTCTTTTCTTTGTATTCCTTCGGTTTTGGTTGTTCTTTTCTTTGTATTCCTTTGGTTTTGTTTGTTCTTTTCTTTGTATTCCTTCAGTTTTGATTGTTCTTTTCTTTGTATTCCTTTGGTTTGTTTGTTCTTTTCCTTGTATTCCTTCGGTTTAGGTTGCTCTTTTCTTTGTATTCCTTTGGTTTTGTTTCCTCTTTTCTTTGTACTCCTTTGGTTTTGTTTGCTCTTTTCTTTTTATTCTCTTGGCTTTGTAACCGTCTCCTTATGATTTCGTGTAATTTGCTGAGCTGTATTGTGTTATTCTTTTCTTTATAACACTAGCCTCCAGTGCCCTTGCAATAACTCGATCAAAAAATGTGCACTTCAATGTTCCGATATCTTACTCTTACGTTCTACGTCACGTGCCGAGCTAATTCTTGTGGGTCACTTCGAGGCCAAAGGGAATGGATATATTTGGTGTTTGATCCTCACATTATTAGGTATCCCTTTAGGCCTCGTGACCAGTGGCACGTCTCGGTTTAAAAAGGTATGGAACCGACACTGAATAAATTTGCCTGCTTTACAAGTGTTGGAAGTGCTCTATTCGAGTTGCTGTCTTGACCTCCCGCTGTGCACTACCTGCACCGAGCTGCCAGTGTCCCATCAATAGCCTGGTCACAAAAAATGCAGCTCAATACTTCCATAGATTTTTATTCTACTCTAATACTAGTAGATCAAAGACATTAAGTGGGTTTGTTTTAATTCTTTTTATTTGCATGAGTGTTAACGCAGATGTAGTTAAGCAGGCTTGAAATATGTAAGAACACGGTTCTGATGAAGATAATGTCGAAACGCTAGAGAATGGTGTATTTTGGAGTCATCTATTGCTGACAGCTTAACATATTCTAATAACAAACCCTATACTCAAGACAGAGAGTCATTTGGCTCAAACTCGCTACCTTCAAGGGTCAACTGCCATGCTGAAACTAATCCTTTCAGTATGAAATTGGCTCATTTCTTTGTATTACAAGTGAGTTGGCGCAGAGTAATCTAGTCCAGCCAAAGTTCCGTCTTATACATTAGAGATTCGTCTTTAGGCTGTTCGTGAAAACTTTCGATCTGAATTTTGGAACTTTACGCCCCGGGAAGTGAACACTATAGAAACTTGACTGACATCTTGGCGTCAAAAATTTCAGTATGCACTATTTATAGCTCAGAATTGTGCACTGCACTACACTGCACTGCACTACACTACACCACATTACATGCCACTAGTAAAGTACAATACGTTAGGTTATACTGTACCAAACCACAAAGTACTACACTGCAGCACACTAAACTGCACTGCACTACACTATAATGTACTACTTAACACTAAAATACACTACAGTGCACTGCACTACACTATACTGTACTACTTAACACTAAACTACACTACAGTGCACTGCACTACACTACACTTCACTACACTACACTTCACTGCACTACACTACACTACACTACACTACACTTCACTACACTACACTACGCTACACTACACTTAACCACACTACACTACACTACACTACACTTCACTACACTACACTACGCTACACTACATTACAATGGACCATACTACATTGCATTACACTACACTACATCACAATATCCTACACTACACTTCACTATCTTACACTACACTATCCTACACTACGCTAAACTATACTACACCACACAACATTACACTACATTACACTATACTGCACTATACTACAATTCGTTACACTGCACTATACTACACTTCGCTACACTACACTACACTTCACTACACTTCACTACACTTCACTACACTACACTTACCAACAATAAACTACACTACACTTCACTACACTTCACTACACTTCACTACACTACACTTCACTACACTACACTACACTACACTACACTTCACTACACTACACTTACCAACAATAAACTACACTAAACTTCAATACACTACATTACACTAAACTTCACTACAGTACACTACACTACACTACACTAAACTTCAATACACTACATTACACTAAACTACACTACACTATAGTACACTAAACTTCAGTTCACTACAGTACACTGCAGTACACTAAACTTCAATACACTACATTACACTAAACTAAACTTCAGTTCACTACAGTACACTACAGTACACTACTCTACACTATACCACATCACATCATCATTGTGCTCTTACCAGTACGACAATAGTACAAATGTTGTACAACGTTAACTATTATCTGAGTCCAGAGTTGAATGCTTTTATTTTCTAACAAACACGTGAACACTTTTTCCTTCAAATGTTTCACAGTTCATGTGCGATTGACGTGGAATGATCAACTTGCTTACAGTGACACCAGATTATTTAACATAATATGCTCGTTGCTGAGGTTAACATGAAACGCAAACTCTATCTTCATATTTGTGCAACACTCCTACTTATCCTTACTCTATTGGATCAAGGTACATTACAGGACAGGTGATATAAATTTATGTAAAAAATTTGTTGAATGAGACCTCCTACTTCTTCAGTGTTTGTAGCGATCTGGCAAACAGCCTTGAGGGAAAGGTTGCCCACGTCACTTGTTTTGGAAGCAGTTAGACTTCTTTTTTAAGAAAGACTTTGCATTAACCGCAACAAAGCTTTAAGGAATAACTAGCCATTTTTACGCCAGAACACACTAATTTTGTCATCGCAGTATCGACTGAGTCGCACAAAAGCCTGGTCAAGCCATAGTGGAGAAGCTTTCTAGTATATTACCAACGTATACCGCTCACTCCCGTTGGAATCACAACTTGATATCCTTTGTGTGGAATTTAGAGGGAATTCTCTTTGGACTAAGTGTTGTTTGTGTTGACAACAAAATCTAAGGCCAAATTGTTTGCACATAAACAAAGAAAGAAATTCAATACTAGTATTTCTTTACTTTAAAATAATAGGTTGTAGTATCTCCCCTATCCTCTGTTCAGAGCAAAACACGGTTGTGTTCAACGGAACAGGAGGAGGGTTGTGACAGGATAACAAGATCAAAGCATCGTGAATGTTTTGATCATTCTAGACGTACATAACACTGTATATCAACAAAACACCAATATCAAAATACTCAGTTTCAATTTCTTATGGTAATAATGTCAGGGATAAACGCTCCTAATCTAATCTCAAGATAAAATAAGAATTTAATTTCCCTCGCTGAAAAGCAAATTACTTTCTAGTTGAACAACCTTTTTGTGGTACAAAAACTTTTACTTTCTAGTTCTTCAGACCAAAAGCAATGAACGTAGCAGTAATTCTGCACTGGTCAACACGAAGTCCTTATCGTAAGACGTAGTAGGCCGATGTTATCAACATGATAAGACACGCTCTTGGTATTTTGACAAACATTTTACACCAAGTATTCCCCATCGTTTCAAGACATAGGAACATCTTGACATGAATGTTCTTTGCAGGTGACATATTTTACAGCGCTTCCGTACCCAAGATATCTTTTCAATAATTCATAATACATACCAATTGGATAGAAAGCTACTGCAGAAGTTACAGTCAATCAAGCTTGGTGTGAAATAAACCAGACGTTGTCTACCCTAGAAGGATAGGGGGAGTATAGTATAATGCTGTTTTTGACAATTCTGTGCCCGAGTTAGCACAAGCTTTTGTACGACTAATTCCTAGGACAGCAATAAAGAAGGATTTAGGAGAAAGTTGACAGCTTGATTTCGTTCAAGAATGGCAAAAAGGGTTTTCTACGCAGTCTGTATATTTTCTTTGGCTTTCAAATCAACGACAGAGACCAGTATTTCAGTTGACGTGTAAGTAAATGCATGTTGTTTGTCTACTTCGCTTGTAATATAACTACCTTTGCTCTCGTCAGTTTTGCCAACATAAACAATGTTTCGGTGTAGAACGCTATGTTCAAACTTTGACGTTAGGATGTATATTGCTGGGTTTGTTTTGTATTTACAATACATGGTTGTGTTTGTGAAAGATTTCTACAACTAAACAGTGTTTCTAAGATGATCATTAGAACGCTATTAAGATACGCCTCCAATTTGTAACAGGATGAATATTTATAGCCTTAAATCTTTATGAAACATCGGAGATTTAACAGTTAGCCGCGAAATATGTTTCATTTGCTATAGGAGATTATCGCATGTTTTCAAATGCATACAAGTCAAATAGATTATCTACGCACAGAATTCTGACCTCTGAAGCTAGTTAGATACGCTTAAACAGATATCTTCTATTCGAGAATGTTTTGATATAACGAATTTGATGCAAAATGCTACTTAATATTGTATTTCGTTAAAAGACCTAAAACCTTAGCATTGTTCATCCAAAGCCACTAATCATTTCAGTCGCATTTAACACTATGTAAAAAACCTCAAACTATCTTTTTCTGCAAGCTTTTATAAAGCTGCTTTTAATGTACAATTGCCCCTGAAGTTTTCTAGATTTTAAGGCAACAATCAAGGATTTAGAACAATATGTAGTGACAAGGATGAAAATCTTAAATGATGCACAAATTTTCAATTCTACATACTATGAGTTTGAAATGTACCTGTTATGATAGAAATGTTTAGCATGACAAACAGTTTACGGTCTCAAACTTATTATACAGTTACATTAACTTTTGTTGTAAAACTTTGTTAAATAAACACAAAGACAGAAATTTTACGTCACTAGCTGCGTTCAGCACAAATGCTCGTAGTTTGCTAAAACTTTATGAAGCCTTATCAAATTTACACAAATTTTATTAATGTTTCCAAAATACATATTTATTAAATGTGCTAAATTGACTTTATTTTTAATATAACTTAAAATCGATTTCATGGAAAGCTTGATTCCTTATCAATTTAGAAAAATAATCCAGAAAGTGAATTCATCTTTAAGGCCTTATTGTGTTTATATACACAAACCACAATCAAACCAAATATTGAACTTTTCACGTAATAGTGTTTTGGCCCCCTGCTGGCAAGTTCCCGATGTATTGCCTCACCATTTGTTCAAGCAAGACAGTTTTACAGGCCTACTCAGAGCAGTCAAATCCAGTATACAATACAGGATAGTTTTCGTTGGATTGCACAACAGTTTTAAAATGTTCAAAAACATGTTGGTGTTTTCTGATAGCTTTGATTGTAAGATATGGTCTAAAGGGAAATCATGAGTTTTTTCCTGGACCTCATTTTCTCGTAAACGTTTTCTACAATTTTACTTTTCTTGACAAACAATTGAACACGCCATGTTTTGACATCCATATCATGGAAGATAAACATATACAGGTTATTATAATAACGACCTTGAGACAGTTTGTGAAAACAAAGAAATGAACTTTGGGCCTAATATTCCAGCCAAGAAGAGCCACCTCACGTTTGCAAAGCGAAAGTGACTGCCAAAACATGTTTTTCTGCTATAAGCCAGGATTTACTAGAAAATTCAGAATGTGCCAGAATGTACAAGGACGAGAATTTTCGGATAATTGGCAAAGCTAGATCGTCATTTCATAAAAGTTTGTTGGAGTCTGTCTACATTAAAACAAGAAAACCAGTACTCTGTAGGCAGAAAGAGTTCGTTTTCTCACTTGGCCTTTTTCAATAACGTTTTGTTTCTTCACTATCTCTTTGTTTTTTTTGTTCTTGATTGGCTAGTTTCTATACATGTTTGGTATAAAAAAGGTTGCCATATACATACACTTTCCTTTCTTACGATTTATACTCTGAAGAGTGTGAGAGGAAATAAGGTTACAAGTATAATTTGAGCGTAATGTGGTAGAGTTTCAAGGCGATTTTCGGGCCTAAAATTAGTGGTGAGCCAGGATGACAAGAATCAGAGTAAGGATGACACAATCCAGTTCTAAATTGTTTTCGAAAACCTTACATTCTCTATGTCTTCATCCGTGGCGGGATACAACCAGAGTCATTTTTCACTGGGTCCGAACTTTCGCTTTGCAATGGCGATGATGGGAATTTGTGAAGGCTAAGAGTCGCTGAACGACAAACGTGGCCGTGTTTTTAAATGATATGACTGTTCTAACATATTGGTTGTCATCCCAAAGTCTTGTCGAGTAGACAATAAGTTAATTAAACGAGTCAGTTCCATTGGCCACAAGACTATTTTTATTCAGGGAGTCGAAGTAGCCCTACTCAATGTTGCACGATTTTTGATAAACGGAAAGTTTGTATATGATTAGTATTGTTTCATTAAAGGATTAGTTAACCCTATATTGATCATTAAGTGGTAAAATGACTTTTCGGGATTCAAAGTTTACTTCAACAATAAAACAAACAGTTAACCATCCCCACATTGACACTAAAGGTTTTCTTTTTTACTTGACCATGTTAAATGATCTCGTTATCTAAATTGAAACCTTGCCTTCAGTTTGTTTCTGTTAACAGACGTTCTTATCGATATGGGAGCATTGTTGAGGGAATCCAATTTGTAAATATGAGACTTGATAAAAATTCAACATTTTAAGAGAAAGCCAAGCGTACTCATTGTACAACTTCGAAGTTGCTGACCTCAGTTGAAGGCTCCTGTTGTCTTGGAAAAAGCGGCTGTCAAATGCTGTGTCTGTGTTTTTCAGCTGCGCTCACCAGGCGCTCGCTTCAAGGACAATATCTGAGTTATATCTGTAATGAGTAGTTTCTTCAATCTGAAGCCAATATAGAAACATATACATGTTGACATGCATTATATATATAATCAAAATGGAATTATTTCAACGCTGATCAATGCCGTACTTAGCGGAGGGGCAGGGGGACAGTTGCCCCCCCCCCGGAAATTTTCAATTACGTTTAAGGTTTTTGATAAGGTCTTCAAAAGCCATAAAGAACTATCCCACAACTTAGCATATACCGGAAGATGTCACCTAATCAGTTTGTTCGCGTATAAAAAGGTGTTTTCTGGTGATGTAAAGATGAGGGTAAAACAAATTTTCCCCCAACTGCCCCCCCCTGCTGAAAATCTCCTGTGTACGGCTTTGACACTGATGAAAAAAGTGCTCAATAATGTCAAGCGTAATAAGATATAAAAAATAATGGCTGACCACTCGAAATCGAGGATACTTGTCTCTTCACGTGGCTAGCAACCGTGACTCCTAGACGCCTGCACAGGCACATTTAGAATCACTCAACTGAGCATTGTCCATAGCGCCCATCTGTGGTTTATACTACACCCTAGCGCGTGCAAAATTAATTTGCAGGTCTTCAACTTCGCTGAGTTAATCATTGAAAACAATTGGTTGACTGAGAGTACCGCTCGTGATCTCAACCACACTGTTTTATGGTATCGTCCTAACCTAGCCATCCGTTGGCTGCTTAACAGTTGCGCCGTACTCAACTTCCTTCACATAGCGGAGGTGCCGCCAGGTGGATTCGAACAGGCAACAACCCGAACAGATGAGGACAAACAGAGAATTTCCTATTATTAAAACCATGTTTCGTTCCAAAGAGTTTGGTAAGACAAAATTGTTATTCGTATCGATTATGTTAATTATATTTTAGAATGCAACAGTCGGGAAGCGCAGCTTAATTACAAAATTTGTCGTGGCCCTTATACTCAAAATTACACTTAGAAATAATGATCTTTTGAAAGTGGATGCTAATGCGGGAATTGTTCAAAAATTGAATCATCTTTATCTTTATCTTTAGCAATCGGCTACTCTCCCACGACAAGTTAGTAACGTGGGAAAGAGACGAAGGATTTTACTACAACTAGTTGCATACTTACGCTATCATCAGTCATCTGAGCATGTATATATATTATATATACATCAAACATATTATATAGTGTCGAAATGATGCGTCAGTTTGGTTGTTGAGCTTGGATTCTGAGAGTCTCCAGGATCCAATACTCTCCCTTCCTCGTTGATTGGTTTCAACTCGGATACTAAGGATTTGAAATGTCCGTTTATAAAACCTTTGCGCTGGGATGTCACCGTTCATTTAGTGTTAGGTTTTGATAGTGCGGGGTGTGAGTTTAATCGCGGTCACCTCCTTCTTAATGCAGCTATTGCGGCTATGCTTTACTCTTGAATAGTAATACATATTTGAACGCATTAACGTGGGTACTTTGATAACATACATATATGCACACACAAACATAAATACATATATATACATACAAACATAAAGATATCTACATATACACACACACATATAAATTTAACTTTAACTTTAATATAACTCTCTCTTTCTTTCTTTCGTTCTCTCTCTCTCTCTATATGTATATGGCAACCTATTTATACAAAACATGTAGCAAAACTAGCCAATCCTAGACAAGAAAGGGAACAAAGAAAGAGAAAATGAAGAAACAAATTATTATTGGAAGAGTCGAAGTGAAAAAAAGAACTCTTTCTGCCTACACAGTACTGGTTTTCTTATTTTAATGTAGACAGACTCCAATACACTTAGATGAAAGGACGATCTAGCTGTGCCAATTATCCGAAAATTTTCGTCCTTATACATTTTGGCGCATTCTGAATTTTCTAGTAAATGTTGGCCTATGGCAGTATCGCATGTTTTGACAGTCATTTTCGCTTTGCAAGTTGTTCTCGAGGAGAAATTGGTGCTTGGCGTACAGTGGCTGGAACATGTTATTTGATACTGTCACCCAATCTTTGAGAAGTGCGACCTACTTACCGAGCTTGACATCAGCACAAAAATCCATATACTACTAAGCTTTTTTGTGTGGTAGGTACACAATCCTTGTGAATGAATGCCAAGATCCTCCTAGTCGTGAAAAGAAACACTTGACTACGGCTTTTTTAATCTGTGTTTCTATACGGATAGAAACATTGGCTAGCTAAGGAAGTTTTAGGTATAGAGAACACTTTTGAGGCCCAAAAGACTTTTCTGTTTCAAAATCTACTTTTACTGGTTAGTACATTCGTTGGGATTCTTTTTGTCCAAAAAAAGAGGAAAATCAACCTCATCAGAACACCTGCCAATGGAGCACTTTGTATCTGTTCAAAATCAAAATTAAATTCGGAATTAGGAAATATAAAATCTATTCTCCTTGAAAACGGGTATCCAGAGGATGTTGTTTCTAGAATTCTTCGAGAAAAGATCACTGAAGAACTAAAGTAATGACTGTGACTAGAGGTTCGAATCCTGGTCTCACGACTGGAAATCTGACGCCTTTCATATTGAACCAAAGAACTCGATGCGTAAAGTCGAAAAAATATTTGTTCTTCAACCCCGATCGTCCAAGCGTGTTACTAGGTGCCTGTCTAGTGACGAATGCGCTTACAAGTGGAAGTGTTTACCGGACAACAAGGGCGTCTCATAAAAGTCTGTAGGTCGAAAATTCTATGACGAATCTTGCCTTAAAAGACAAGTTTTGTATTTTATTGGTTATATAGTAGCTACAAGACACTACATCATTGTCAACCAGATTAGTAGATTTGACCAAGAATATGAAATATCCTAACGTGTAAATTGTTCGATTTTCTGTGTTTTTCAATCCTGGGGCAAGTTTGTAAACAATTTTGATCTCATTTTTCAGCTCTCTCAGTGTCTGATTCACGAGTGGTCAGCACCCTTACGATGTATTCTTTCGGTGTTATAATAAGCCATGTGCTTGGTCTATACTTTAAGCTCAATATGAATTGGTGTGCTGTAAGCTTTATTTGAGTCACGTGCTTTTACCCTTTAGTTTCCAAGCAACGCCTCGAGTTCGTAAACAATTTTCTGGCTTCCAAAGCGCAGATAAACACTGTGTTTATGCCTTGTCATTACGAGGCCTAAAAATTTTCCTGTCTCTAGATTTTAACTTAAGTTTTAATTCAAAACTAATTTTACTTTTAGATTTAATCTTTTTAGATTTAAGTTTCGACTTTGTTCAAACTCATAAGCGTACCTGAGTAAAATTCGGGTAGTAATGTAAATAACAAATTATCTATTGGATTGAACTCGAATTATTCTGGAAGGTGAAACACGAATAATAAATATCATAGAATTGTGAATTTCTTTTATGATTAACATCTATCAAGCATTGATGAGTTTCTTGAGATAGTAAACCCAAACATATGTACATAAATATGAACCATAAATATATAGTATATGTATATGTATCTGTATGTGGACGTGTATGTGTATGTGTATGTGTATGTGCATGTGCATGTGCAATGTGTATGTGTATGTGTATGTGTATGTGTATGTGTATGTGTATGTTATGTATATGTATATGTATATGTATATGTATATGTATATGTATATGTATATGTATATGTATATGTATATGTATATGT
>JANTCA010028492.1:6991-22028 GCA_024741275.1 Chironex yamaguchii | reverse complement strand
ATTTTATGAACTTTAAATGCTTATAAAAAGAAAACGGTTTGACCAATTTCAATTCTGTTTTCAGATTTTAGTCATTTGACTTAGACGAAGTTGGGGCTACCTTCAACTTTGCCGAAATATTGCTTTGGTTGAACACTATCATCAACAACATCATCACCACACCACAACTACCACCATGTCAATCTTGATTCTGTCACACAGTTCTGATCGATTGCATTCTAGATTGCAAGGTCACAGCAAAGATTGATGAATGCTTTTCCTGGATATTCTAGGGCAACTTTTCAGTGTGTATACCATAAAATAACATTACTGGGTATTTTATCCGGCACTGACCAATGAATATTGGTTTACACTCCTTAACAATCTCAGTTACAAACAATAATCTCAACAGAACAAAATAAGATATACCCATGTCAGGATTTTCTGCTACTAATTTGGGTCTGTGTTTTCGGCAGAATAAGATATATGCAGTTAACGTTTGAGTTTTTTTCTCTTTATTCTGGAGGAAAAAACACAGAAAAGTCTTTGATAATGGAATATTACACAAAAAGATAACCTCCTGACAAATACGTGACTTATTCTGTCTTAAATACCTCAACTAGTCCAACTCAAACTACATACTTTCAATATTCAACAAAAGCAAATGACTTAATGGATCAAAAAATTGTAGATACGTCAAAGTGGTCAAGCAACAGCTATCACAATTTAACATGATATTAACTGTCATTTCTTTTATCATCCATCATTTGAAAGAAATGTTGGAGAGTTTAGACAAATATACTTTCGCTCCTTATTAAAGTCAACAAGGTTGTCTTTTGTTAAGAACAGAAGTAAAGTTATGATTAAAACAACCAGGGCGTCAAACCTGGGTCTCAAGACTGCAAATCTGATGCCTTTTCATACTTTCTACAACAGATCAGTAGGAAAGGTCGAAAGACTAATAGCCATTCAACCCATATCATCTACCCTATTATTGGGTGTCTGCTGCTTGACCAATATATTTTGAAAAGAGAAACATAGTGAAATGGAACAGCCTGTAAGCACATAATGTGCTGAGCAACAAATTCATCAAAATTCTCAACCAGTGAATATGGATACCCAAAGACTCCCTAAAACACAAAAATTCCATTTCCTATTGAACACACTGTGCACCTTAAAACAACTGCACGTTGTTGTCAAATTTTTTATTATTACTCTATGTCATTATGCATAAAATTGACTATCTTGTGTCAATTTAAAACTTTATTTCAATTGGCTTTATTTCAATGGTTGCCTTATTTTAACCCAGCCTCAATTTCTACCACTTTTTTTAATAACCAGTTTGACAATCAACAATTTTTATTCACAACTGCTCATCCTACATACTATAAGTAATACATACTTTGAACCACCTTAGCAATCACTATCCTATTGGAAGAGTCTTTAACTTATTACAATATGTACTGTTAATTTTATTACTGGCAGCATTAACAAACCAACAAAATACAAAATACAACAGTTGAAAGATCATTTTAAAAACCACACTATAAACATAATCTTTAAATAAAAAGGAAATGCATACCGACTTGGTTTTTCCAGGATCACGTTTCTCTCTCTGTGGAGTCTTTTTACTTTCTACTTTCTTTTCTGAAGGTTTAATTTCTGCTGCATCTTTGCCTTTCCTTTCAAATTTATTACTACTACTGGTATCTGAACAAGCTTTTTTCTTTTTAATCTTCTGTTCCTCTTGCTTAACAACTTTTCCATCTTTATTCACATGCTCAGTAACAATCTTAACAAGCATTCTCTGTCCATTTTTCTTTTTATACACTTTTTTCTTCTTCACTTTCAAATGGCTATCGTTTCCAATTTCTTTTGAAGAGTCCAATTCTTTTTTACGCTTTACAATTTTCTTGTTATCCTTGATCCTCACTTTGTCAGAGTGAGGAACTGGAAGCTTCAAGACGATATGATCATTATTATCTATATTAACATTGTCAGCAGTGCTTTCTTTTTGTGGTTTTCTTTTTTTATCATTATTTCTTTTCTCTTCCTTATAACTTTCGATGCCTTTTGTACTCTTCTTTTCTTTCCCATTACCTTCATCACCTCCTGGGCTTGATAACTTCAGTATGATATGTCCATCACTCCTTTCCATGACTGTTGAATGAGAGGAATATTCCTCCTTCCCTTTGCTTCTTGTCTTTTCCTTATCAGATTTGCCATCTGGAGAATTTAAATTTCCAAGAGACTCACCTTGCTCATGCTTCTTTTTTTTCTTTGCACTTTTTCTCTCTTTGTGAGCATCATAAGATGATAACCCATCAGGTCTATTTGATTCACCATCGGTTGCTCTTAAGCTCAATGTTAACTTCTCAACTTTTTTATTTTCAAACTTATCATCGTGTGACTTGGAGTTATCTCCCTTTTTCTTTTTCACAGTACTATCTTCTATATCATTTAGATTCTCTTCACTGCGTTTTTTGCTTCTTGATGGACTTCCAATTTTGAATGGTAATTGTGTGCCCTTAAGTTTTGCAATGTTATCTTTATCCTTTGCTTTATGATCGCTTTTAGTTTTGCTTTTTGCTTTCTCTTGTTTTCTGGGTGTATCTTAAAATGAAATGAAGTCATTCAAATGTATACAAGTAAATACTCATTTTTAAATAAATTTACACAAAAAGTCCTTGCTTTACTTACTTCTGAGTCTGTTGACCACGATTGTAACTAATTGGTTGAAAATATTTTTTTCAGTGTTCTTCCAATCAAAGAAGTAAAAATTGAAAGGTTACCTTAAATAGCAAATATTAGGATGCCATATATTGTATCTTTATTCTGATTGTTTCATCTGACACCACAAGATCATTAGATAAATGTGAAAATGAAAAGGAACAAGACTGAGATTGTAGTCTCAAGCCTCTCCCTATAGACATACACTTTTTATCACTGTCCTTACCCTTAGTGGGTCACAAGACCAATGTAAAAAACTGTTAAGTGTAACTCTTATGCCTTCTTGAAAAAATTCACTATGAGGTATGTTATTTGTTACTCCTATTAAAAACACCTTACTAAAGGGCCTGTAGTCTTGAACAAAAATTACATTGCAATGAGCTTGACCATCTGGCAATTAAGCTAATGTCTTGCAAACCTCATCGCTTCAGCTCTCTTGCAGCTCTCTATGTCACACAAACTACATTATGTGTACAATACAATATGTTGTTAAAACTAGTTAAAACAGCAAATTGTGTATTTAAGCATTTCTATCTTAGTCTCATGATCCACACTTGCCAACCAGGTTCTTTACCAATGGGTTCTACCTTACTGCCTCTGTATTGTTAGGAGGCAGGGAGATGATGAAGTGGAGGATGTTAAAAAATTCAGAAAACATAAAGGATGAATGGCAGATCAACAACCATCTCACCAAAGCCATAGGGGTAAACCTTAACCTAATGAAGATTTGGAAGACAACAAGCCTTGGCCAAAAATCACCAAAATTAAGCTGTTGAAGAAACTGATATGGTCAGGATCGATGTACAATTGTGAAGCATGGAAGACAATAAAAATGCAAAATAAAAATACACAGTGCTGAAGCAAAATGTCAGCATGACCAATTTCCAATGAATGACTAAGTCAGTTGCTCCTCCTAATGGCATGCAGTGTGGTATGATAAATATGATGGTCGACCTAGCATATGCTGACTATATAGCTATTTTGCAACCAGATGAGCAGTCATGCCAAAGCCTGCTAGATCGTATTGCTACCAATGCCAGTAAGCTTGGTCTCTGCACACAACCATCAAAAACCTTTGCAATGTACTTCCACCTTAATCACCCACCCAGTCTGACGGTGTACCAGGAAACAATCAAAACTACTGATGTCTTCTTTTATCCTGGCTCCGCTACTAGCAGTCAGCCCATGTCAGCCACTGACAGTATTGATTCGAGGATTGCCAAAGCCTCACTTTCCTTTGGACAGCTCAAACAATACGTCATTTGTCAACGAGATTTGTCAACTAAACTGAAAATGCAGGTATACATTGCTACTGTCACCTCTTTATGCCTCTGAGACCTGGTCTACGACTAGAGCCAATGTGTCGAAAGTGGAAGTCTTTCAGATGTCTGCCCTGAGATGTATCCTGGGGGTCAGCTGCTTACAGCACCTGCCGAACGTCAGAATCAGATAATTTTGCTCCTCCCAACACACTATCGATTCCATCCTGAAAAAGAACCGGCTTCACTGGCTGGGTCAAGTCGCAAGGATGGCCCTGGATCATATGCACTACTCCGTCTGGCTTAATCCAAAATCCCCAGATTGGCGCTGTACCCATGGTGCAACCCACTGCAATTGGGATAGCCTTATCTCCAAAGACCTTGACCATCTGAAACATGGCTACGGTACAGTCAACTGGCAGAACAACTTCACCACCATCATCTCGGTCCTAGCTGGGGACAGGAATCAGTGGCAACTGATCATCAGGGGACAGGCTACAACTCCTGGTGTAGATATTCAAATGCCTTAAGTCAAAGTTAGTTGACAATGACAACTTTATTATAGGATGGCAAACACAAGGGAGGCATGTGATTGGAGGACCAAAGTCCACATGGCAGAGAATGATTAAAAAGACAGGAAGGATGGATCACTTGCAAATGGCAAAAGACAGAGCAGGCTGGAGAGAGGCAGTTGCAGCATTAGGTACCACATGAAGAGCACTAAGTGATAACTGAGTAGGTACGGTTTTGAGTACGTGTGTTGTGCTGTTGCAACATACTTCTGACCAAAACTGTGGCACTGCCTTCTGAAATGTGGAATTCATATTCAAACAGGCTCAAACATTTTTTTGTAACTTGATTTGTGTGGAAAATAAACAGCCGCATAATGCTGTAGAGAAACCAGTAGTAGGGAGTCAGGTTATGCCACATATCAGAAAATGTTGAACAAGCTCTGTTATTCATGCAGACAATAAGCTGAAATCATGAGAAATGTGTGCAGAACTTGAATCATAGCCTAAATTTTGCATGGAAAGAAGTCAATCATGAATCTTTCCAATCGACATGCATTTAACAGACAAGCTCCCTGGGATCATGCAGTAACAAAATGGGTTGCATACAAAGAAATACGTCTAAAAATCACATTACCTAAAGTTATAGTGTCATGATCAATTCCAACAAATAATTCTGGCCTTGAACCACTGGATCTATTGCCATCAGCACTATCCCAAGGTACATTATCATGCCCCATATGACATATTTCCGAATTGTGATCATGACCAACATGCTGCTCTTTGCAATAAAAGCAATCTGCACAATCACCTTCTCTTTTAACATGTAGCTTTCCTTCAGTAGAATGCTCTCTGTCCTCTACCCATTTTGAGGGATTTTGATTTTTAAGGCTTGCAGTCTCTAATTGTTCTTGCTTTATTTCTGGGATGTTTTTGGTCATGCTTTGCACTGTGGCACCCTTCCAGCTTTGGATAGGATATTCTGGGCTGGCTCTGGGATCAACCTCCTGTTTTACCTCCAAACCATGTGCAAAACCAGGGATGGTTGTACTTGGTGCCACGTCATATAAGTCGGTATGGGTCACTGATTTTGTGGGTTGACTTTTCCTGGGTCGCTTTGAGCCTTTCTCTTTGGAAGGTTTGAGTTCAATAGACAAATCTGTTTGTTCAAGCCGTCCTGCGATCGGTTGGATCTGCAAATTAGTTTCGAGTTCTTGAGATGTTTTCTCACGACCCACTTTTCTATTTGGTGTCCCTGTGCCACCGTATTCAAAGTCGGTTTCAATCAGTGCAAATGATTTCTTTGGTTTGGGGGTTCTCCCTGAGCGACGAGCTGGTGTCATATCAACCTCACTTTCGTCGTTTGAATCCGAAGCAACTTTGACAGATTTCGCGCCATGGTCGTCAGGAGTCGAGTAATGCATATCCGTCGACGACTGAGGTAAAAATTTGCAAAACAACGGAGTTTGTTTGTTGTCATCGATTGCTGGAAATGCAGTTAGTTGTCTTTTGCTTGGGGTAACAAGAACATTATCTGGTTCGTTTTCGGGTTTGATTTCTCGCTTTCTCGGATCTATCCCATCGCTGTAATTGTCAATTAAACCAAATGATCGCTTAGGAACAGGTGTTCGTCGTGACTTCCTTAGTTGTTGTGGTATGGTTGGATTGTCCGACTCATCGTACACAACTTCGCCGAATGAAGTCATGGAGTAACTTGGCCCTTGCGTACTGATTTCCTCTAAATATTTTTGGTAACTTTTCCTTGTTTCTCGTTTATGACCCTCTGCATAGTTTCCAGATGGATTTCTTCTCCGCTGTGCAATCTCGTCCATACTCCAATAAAACTGATAATCTGATTCCAGAGTGAGAGAGCTTACTGCAACTTCTCACACTAACACTTTTGAAAGGGAATCATGATTGCTGATAAAACGGTTTATTCACTTAAATCATGGCTTCAGAAATAGGTTGTTCTTTTCCTTTACCTTCCTTGTCTAATTAAAATAAAAACAACGATCCGCGGAGTTCTTTACTATCATACAAATCCCTTGATAGCCGTATCACCTCTAACGACCACCATGTTTTTCAGTTTTAGCTTCTTGCGACCATGCGCATGCCCTTTAGATTAGCCGCTGTTATCCACGGGCGCGGTATACCGCGATGTTCACTGTTTACCTTGGTACGTTATGAGCAATGATATAGACAAGCGTCTATATCACTGGTTATGAGTGCAAAACTAGAAATTTTAATAAACCGATTTTAATTGTATGAAGAATACTTATGGCCAAAATTGTTTGTCCAGAAAAGCGACACGCTTTAAAAGTGATAGAGAACTAACTATTTGTTAACACACTGTTGATTTTTATTTTTGTTCAAATCACAAAATTGCAGGAGGAAAAGTAAAAATGGTTAAGCAGAAAATGACTGTGCCTAAAATAGCGCAGTATTGACATTTCAATCCAATTATTCTCAGTTCTGGAAGTGTTTTGAGGAAGCTGCCAATTGACTAAACAGCGAAAGACAAATTTCATAAAATAGAAAAAAACCAAAATGTATGAAAGGGAGTTTAATTTACTCCACTATCTTGCAACGTCAATTGTAGTAACTGTTTTGAGATGATTGGAGAAATTCCAAAGCAGCATAAAAGGCAACGTTTGGTGTGTATCATGTTCAAAACAAACAAAATACTCGGCAGAGGTTAAAATCAGTATTGAGGTTAAATTTAAATGTTATCAATCGAGGTCTTCTACTTGTATTGCTGTTCTTTCATTGTGAAAAAACATGGTTTTGCTGATGGAAAAGTTATCACAGTGTCACTTTTGCATGTGTTTCATAAATAAGCAACACATTTCTGTCTGAACAATCGAATTTACCTGTCTCCTTAGCCTTGGACAGATCCTCTTCATCACCTTTAATCAAATATCTATTATTAACCTTAAAGTAAAATAAAGCTGTAACTTTACCGTCCTTATAAAGATAACGATCCATCCCGGATTATCTCGCTATTAAGCAGAGTCCTGTATGACACAATTATGAGCACATTTGAATACTGCAAAGCTCCCCAAAGTTGTTATTAGTTTTGAGCGAGCACAGCAAGTGCAATGGTGGTCCGTGACCACGCCCTATATGTTTACTTGGAAACGCCTTTTCTCTTTAAAACTGACTGACTTTTTCAAAAAAGAAAATAACTATTAGGAAAGAGACTTGTATGTATAAAGGAAATCAAATACATGTTTTTATAAGAAACTTTGTCGGAAAATATACGACTGGCGACAAAGAATTCACTGCTGCTTTAGAATAGAGGACTATATATTTGATATAAGATTCGATATTGACTCCGTCATAGATTCCTCTTGTGTACCCTGCACTCGATGTGCAGGCCGACTGAATTACAAGGTTTTGACTCCTTACTTATACAAAATAATAATATAAATTTAGAAACATTACATAATCATTTTACACAATGTTATTATTCCCTAATGTCAATAGTTAAGCTGTTCCGTGACGTCCCCTAACCTCTTATTACAACAGCAAGCAAAATGCGTAATACAAACAAACAAACAGACAAAAAAAATTTAACTATGAAAACATAACACAAGGTCTAAAAATATCAATTATTAACTGTCTCTTGTCTGTCCTCGACTTCTTTAATCTAATTTCCGACAACTTGTTTTTAGGAAACTAGTACTACAATGGAAAAAACATTAGTGCTAAGCACAAGAAAACTGAAGAAAAATTAAGATTTCTAATTCTAAAAAAGAGGCTATTGACTTGACTTTGAGCACGGCATCGGCTTGGTTGATATCAAGAAAAGAAAAAGGACTTTCCTTTCCTTTCTTATCCAAAACAAATAATGGGGCTGCATCACTCCTCTGCTTGAAAATTGCAACACAATTAGAATTTGTTATTGACGCCTTCCAAAACAAAGAATTTACAAGGATCCTGTCGATGATAGGAAGAGGGGGTTTTATCCAGAACAGCTTCAATGTGAGAAGAACAACGATTTTTAAACACACAACACCTTCTATAAATTTTTAAGTTTTATCACTACCCACTCGGTAAAATAACTGTAGGAAAAATTAAATCAAACATGCAACAAGAATGCACAAAGATTATTTCGATTTCATGCTGTGTTTATTAATAAATCCAAATTCTGGAAAACACAGGAATCATTATCATAGAACTTCATCTTTGCCGTAAGAAAAGTGCCTAAATGAAGTTACAAAAATGCCACGATGGGTATCAAAGGACCACATGAAATACGATATTTGATAATGAACTGGTTTGGTATGAGGCTCGTTGGATTTTACAACCAACAACTGCTTGATAGCTGCTTGCGTTATCACAAACTCAAAAGTAATAACGAGGCTGCAACATTCCTCTGCTTGAATAGCGCAAGGCAATGTGAACTTGTATCATTGACGCTTCCAAACAAAGCATCAGCTGTTTCCGTTATTAAAAGGGAGAAAGTCATAAGGCGATGAAGTTAGGGAGTAGTTTCAAAGACATAAAAGGATTCACGCTGGATCAAAGGATTAGTCAATTGTCCCTGTCTCTGACTAAAAAGAAAGTAGGCATAGTATTTGCACGTCATTCCAAATGCTTGACAGATGAAAGCAACTCCTTCCTTGCTTGCAAATATTTGCCACTGGAAACTTTAGTTTGGAAAAATTGCTATTGCAGTAATAACGCTAATAACACTGCCCGCTGCCCATTTTACACACGATCGTTTGTTACGTTTCGGGGGAAAAGAAAACAATGTTTAAAGTCTATCTCGTTTTTCATTTTGCAATCAACGTCGCACCCTGATAAATGCCGCCCTCTATTGAACACTGCATCCAAAAGTTCATTTTGTTTAGCGAAAGCGGCTTCGTTCACTAGATTAAATTCAGTATACAGTGCGTTTCTCTGCCTGACTTGTTAGCACATGATTATATCTCACATCTTCCCTTCGATTTCTCCACCACGTTCCGCGATACTTGCTTGTAACTGCAAGTTTTGACATCGGGTCTTTCCAACGACTATCAGTATGTACAGAGATTTTCAGACGAGGAAAACCTGGCCATGTTCTCGCAAGTAATCGAACGACTTTCAACATATGCTAATTGTGATGTCAGCTAAGAAATGCCATGAAAGGAGACTGTAGAATTTTACCGTGACTTGACATTAAGATATTTACTACCTTCAAAATACAAGTACTTGATACCTCTGTCAGCCATAACATACAATACAGATAGATGAGTGCTTTTTCAATTCCACAAATCCACCAACAGAAGGGAGCAGAATAAACAAAAACCTTTCATCTACTTGCAAGAATTTTTTTCTCTCAAAATTAACATTCTCAGTCTTGCAATTACTATTATTTACATTTCAATGTGTTACATTAAGCTCTCATTACAAACTGTGAAATGCAAAAGCCCTTCTAGCAAAACGTTAACACCATAAAAATTTCCTTTATTTAACGATTAAAAAGTGTAAGTACTATTTCTACGGTATTTTACTAGTACTTTATGCAATCATTATGTACCTGTAACTATAGGCGTGCTTACGCACATATTATTTGCAAATCTAACTACTGATAGGGTAATTAAGATACACCACCAGCACTCCCCAACAGATCAGTATCCCTCACATATAAGCACGCTGGGGTGAGTCTTGACCAAACCACAACCAAACAATACCAACATGTCCTACGTCTATCTTAGAAGTTTCAAGAAATGGTAAATCAACCTTCAATAACAGTTTCCATCATACGAGCATGGTTGAACACAACAGTCTCTGCGCAAAATTGGCTTTTTATATGAAATCACACCGATACTCTTTCAAAAGACGCTGTCAAAGAAAAGTACTAAAGTTATCCAAGGCAAAGAGACAATGTAAGAGGAGTATCTGGGTCCAAACAAACTAATTTAGATATGACGTTTAAGGGGAGGAATCAACTTGGTCTCTTACACTGTTAATGTACAATGGACATACACATTCGATGAAATCCGAAATTAAAACAAACGCGATCTACGTATTGGCTTATTTCTCACCCTCCTCTACATTACTGCTATTCTTTTGAAACACCTTGTTAGGGAAGGGTACTTTCGAAACTATCCAAGACAAATAGACAATAACAATGGAGTGCTTGAACCGTAAACAAAATGTAGATATGACGTTCACGAAGATGAATCAAATTTGTCTCTTATATTTGACAGTCCTACATTGATGTAGAATGGAAATATGCATCGATTCATCGATACATCGACACATTTGCCATTAAAATGAAGGTAAACTAATTATTGGTTTATTTCTCGCCTTCCTCTACATCATTAGCATCTTCAAGATCAACCTGGCAGCTATCTCGCTTTTTCATGACCTAAAAGCAAAATGCCTGTAGGGTGATTTACGTTTCCTGGTACATACAGGATTCATGATCACTACTTTTCGATGCATAGTTAAATATTTTAAAAGCCTAAGAAAGGAACAAATCTTGTAAAACAAACTAATTATGTATTTCGAAATCCAACCGAAAAACTATAAGAGAGACACCTTTTCATTATACCTCTAAGCACCTGCTACTGATGCAGCTGCTTGGGTCAGACATAACGACGTTCTGCGAAAGTAGCTGCAGGCTATACCTTCCTAATTAAAAAATGTACGTCCTCTAAATTCATCCCTATATCCAAGAAACCCTACGCCATTTTTACGACTCAAATCTAATTCTAATAAGCTGCAGTAGATTTAGATGCCACATCTTAGGCTTAAACGATTGGGTTTACATTACACGATCACTGAAAAATGTGACATGAATGACAAAAACTAAATTTCTGCTACCGTAATTTTTTTTAAATCTAGGGATCAAAGTGGCTCTTAAGCTGGGAGGTTGGTGTGGCATACGTGAAACATCTACTGACACCTAGGCTTGTGTTAAAGGCTGCAAATGTCAACCCTAGATAACAACCAACAATTCAAACAAACAAGATACAATCACTATTTATCAAACAGTTTAAGACACTTCATGGCCAATGCTGTATCGTATATACATCCTTGTCTGATACCAAATGTTATCAACTCAAAATGAACATTTGCAGTTTCTTGTTTGCAGAACAATAAAGTTCCAATGGAAAAGATTGCGAGAAGTTCTCAAGAAGAAAAATGTGTCATGTATACAAGCTATGATAATGATGTCTTCCTATGGAAGACATCTCTGCAATTCAGATGCCAAAAATCTTGACAAGGAGGTGGATAATGAGGGCAAGGATAAAAGCGAAAGATGATGACATCGATGACATGGAGCATGGCGTGAAGGGCAAGGTGACATGAGGATCCCGTGCAGGTTACGAGGGGGAGTTGAGAATAAGCTACATCACAAGGCAGACATGGAGGATGAGGATGATATGGTCAGCGACGTGGAGGATGACGATGAGGTGGAAGATAAAGTGTACGATGCGACAGAAGATCAGTGAAAGAGCATACGTTGATGTACCGAAAGACGCACATGCGGGGAATGACGAGAACTCAACAATGAACGACGTTGGACTATGGTACAAGTATGCACGGAGAGAAGAGAGTCTTTTGAAGAGCAAGAATGCAGTGTGTGGATCTTAAGTAAAACTGGCCATGAATTTCATTGAAATACTTCTGAACGAAAAGGAAAAAACACATTCAAACATTCGCATTAAAGTATTTTTCAGCATTTCTCCTGGCTTTACATAGATATAGTTATAGTCCACGTCTTCAAATATCGTGTGAATATTCTAGAATTTTTTTCACGTATACGAGGCAAGCTTCTTCTAGTCCAGTCACAGGATAGGAACAGAATCCTTCATTGAATTGGCCTAAATACAGCTATATTTTTCAAAATCTAAAATATTCATTAAACATTTTCTTAGCCAACGAAACAAAATTGTAATTAGTGTTACTTCCTCTGCCAAGAAACGAAAGTACAAAGAGTTACATAAGTACTACTTTTTGCAAAAAGATGATGTCTAGGATCTGCGTTTGTACAGTGCTCACTTTGCGAATTTCTTGTGTCAGAGGCACGTTATCTACAAACTTGGAAAAATCTGTCTACTTTAGGAAGAAAGCCAGATGGGCAAAAACCTGTTAGTGGGGTTGAGGTGGAACACACGGCTTTACGTAATCCATACGATGGATGATGATGATGATGATGATGATGATGATGATGATGATGATGATGATGATGATGATGATGATGATGATGACGACCAAAACGCTACCACTACGATGACGACTATGATTGATTTATGGTGATGATTATGATACTCTTACTATCTTTAAATTATGAGGCTGCTGCATTTGGCGCAAGGTACCCACTGAATAGCCTATGGCTAATCCTAGTAGTGCGACCACTGTCATTCATTTCAATGTGAACACACTTGATGATTCCACTCGCTGACGAGTGAGACACTCACTGCTGAATGAGACATTTAACAGACGACTGAGACACTCCCTGATGAACGACACACTCACAGATGAATGAGACACTAATTCATGAATGACACACTCATTTATAAACGAGACACTCCCTGATAAATGAGACATTCACTGGTGAATGAGACACTCACAGATAATGAGACACTGACTGATGAATGAGACACTCAGACGAAATACAATAACAGCAGGTCTGCACCCAGTACACTACTTAAGTCTTAAAACATAGCTGCTACCGTAAATAATTTCATTGGTAAATTAAGCTAACTTTGTTACAAGCAAAAACAGTACGTATGGATTAAGATGACATGATGCTTTGACAAATACTGACTTGTTTTCTTCTTACCACATTATTCATCACCTGCAAATAATTGAGGTGGTGTCTCTTCAAGTGAACGATGATGATTTTCTAAAGCTTGTTTAACTTTTTCCGCATGTTCAGCGACCCTTCTGCTTCGTTGCAAAGAATCTACGTAGTCCAAAGTGATAGGTTTCATATGCCAACCACTTTCATCCGTATTGTAAGATCCACTTCGTTGTCGGGCACTACTGCTTTTCCTTCGCGGTAAAACAGGTGTCTGTTCCTCAGCTATACTATTCGGATTGCCTTTAGTACTGTAGAACAGCAGCAAGAACAGTGATAATAAAAAAAAACAAACAGAAAATAAAACCAAGCGGAAAACAGGTTTACAACTCTTGTTTACATTCAAACATCGTGGGCCATCCCTTGATGGACCATCGAAGTTAGTTGGGACAAATGCGGCAATACCTTGACTTGACATGCGCAAAACAGATTCATAACTCTTTTGTTGATTTGCGCTGTAAGCAGCAAATCTTTGAAATAGGTTGAAAATCAGTCAAGTCAACCAGAGTCTAATTCGGGTTTTTCATTGGAGATTCCTTTGTGCGCAGGCTGGATGTAAAGTACAGGCTTTCAGTATCTGATAGAATAATAAGGATTGCTATTCAAGCCAATGAAAGCGCAAATCACCGGATAGCCATATCCCTTGCTTACATTAAAAACATCCTAGACCATCCCATGATGGACCATCGAAGTTAGTTCGAACTAGTGTGGCAATGCCCTGACTTGGCATGCGCAAAACAGATTCACAACTCTTTTGTTTACATTCAAACATCTTTGGCCATCCCATGATGGACCTTCGAAGTTAATTGGGGTTGATATTATCTGATTACTGAAGGCACGTTTAGCTAAATACAGTACATATACCAGTTTTAACTTTTTTAAACCATATCTAGAAACATTTGCTTTGCATGTCTCTAGAATGTATCCTTCTCAATATACGAGTGCGACTGTTTTTACCTTGTCCCTTTACAGAGTAATTTGGTTTAAACGGGCAACGTACAATGTACAAATTCTCATTTGGCAAAGCACCAAGAGGGTTGTGATGCTTGATAATATCCCTGAACCAATGATAAATGTACAGCGACGAAGTGGAAGACATATCACTGGATCAATTGTCGATTGTCGGACACAAGCTATAAGACACATCATGCATTAAGTTTTAACCAATAACATAATTAAACCTCCTGACTTGGAAACAAGTCATTCTTTAATAACCTTCACGGAAATTTAAGCGTAAACCTTAGTTAAGACACCGAATGCATCTACAGGTCCTACCTTTCTATGTTTTCTTTCTTTTCTTCTAGCATAGACATGAATCGATACAGCTCTGTTGTCGATGGGGTTGGTATACTGTTAGTTCTTTTCTGTTTTGAGTTATTATTGGGGTCTCGCGGTGCAGGACTAAACATTGGTGTAGACGATGTCAATACTGGTAACTGCCTTCTTGTAACACCTTCTTTATCTGCGGATAAAAACGGGAGTTGCAATTGCACACGCTGTCAATAAATAGTATTCAATATACAACTATAGTAGAAATATTAGACGGCACAGCGCATTGGTAGTGTAAACAGAAATAGTAGTTGCAATTGCACACGCTGTCAATAAATAGTATTCAATATACAACTATAGTAGAAATATTAGACGGCACAGCGCATTGGTAGTGTAAACAGAAATAGTAGTTGCAATTGCACACGCTGTCAATAAATAATATTCAATATACAACTATAGTAGAAATATTAGACGGCACAGCGCATTGGTAG
>JANTCA010028481.1:0-22033 GCA_024741275.1 Chironex yamaguchii | reverse complement strand
GAAAAGGAACATAAAAACACAAACAAATTAGCAAGAGAGACCAAGATTGTAGTGATACAATTGCTTATTGAGAGTAGCTGTCATTTTAAAGTTCAATTCTTTACAAGCAGAAGTAAACTTGGCTGTGCTGGTATACAATACTGCGGTAGTCGTCTGAGGATTGGGAATCGGTGTGGAACCTTCGAATGCTGTATACAGTAACACATGTCAAATCATAACATATACTTAGAATTACTTTTGTTTTTGTGTAGTTATAAGTCCAATAATGATTCGTTGTGAATAAGGACACTCATCTCAGCTTAACAATATATACATCAATAAATAATTGATGACACACACGTATGTAAAGTGATCAAATGTAAGTGTAAGTGTAGCCTAATAGCTCAAGATACCACCTAACTAAATTACTTTTCCACAAAAGAAAAAAAGAAGTATGAAATACCTCTGATGCTATCTAGACCTTGGGGACTTAATCTTTGAGGGAAGATCATGTACTAGTAGCAGATGAAATTAGTTTGAGAGTAGGTTTCCTTTGATCCATCATCTTGCCCAAACTATTCTTTCTCCATATTGTAAGAACTATTATGCATGACAAGTAACAATTTCGATAAATGTTATAAACAGAAACACTTTATCAACTTAATACCAGTGACGTTGCGCAGTAGAGCGGTTTTCTCTGATATTAATCTACATACACCACATTGCATTCTTTTTGATCAGCATTGTTTGTATGTAAATGAGTCAATTAATTGACAACAAGTTTTAAGAAGGTGAGGTTTTTTATTCTAAATTCCATACCTAATGTTTACACAAGCATTGTTTTAAGAGTCAACTGCCGCATACATTTTGTCTAATTTTTGCCCTAAAATTCGGAATCCATAAAACCTGTTGCAACCTAAATCAACTGTTTATAATTAGGGGATACTATCATAAAAAGGCTTGAGGTATTTAGATGCCACATTTATCTGTTATTACCCTTAATACAAAGTTGCCTACTTTGAATTTTAAACGATGAACCTCAAGAATACATGAAAAATGTGCTAAAATTTGTTATGACACTACAGTCACCATAGAACTCAGACAGAACAATTACCAGTATTCTTCACACAGAATTTAGCATGGCTGCAAGAATAACCTTTAATCAATTTATTATATAATTTTATTTCAATACATAAGTAAATGCATGTCAGTGTTTAAGCAAGCATCATAAGAGCAAGTACATAATCACACTGAAAATGCGATGCATGTCTGCAATTTTATCCATGTTTTTGTTTTAGGCCTGGCTCTTTAAGGTAGGCTGACCAATCCTGATGGTACTTGCAAATGTCTCACTCTTATAGTAGTAATTCCATTGAGTGTTTGTTAGAAGAAATTACTTCATACCAGAAGAAGATTATCAGACGACAAAGCTGACACATTTATTTCCGGAAACATTTTTATCGTGTTAGCCATTCTATTTCACAGGTACATCAGTACGACTCACGGAAGCCAAGTACAAAATATCTTTCTTCTATCTTCCTCCTATTATTGCAAAACTATTTACTATATGTTTCTATAAAAGCAAAAAGCAAACATGTAACTAAGCCAATCAAGGCCTATTCAAAGGCAACTTAACTAATCCCTCACTTTTCTATAAATATAATTCCATGCTTATATAATTATATAAACTTTATATCAAACCAAAGCAACCATAGCTGAAATTAAAATGACTTTTTATGAAATTCAGCACGATGTAGATTTGTCATAAAAAGTTCAAGTGTCTTTCTTCCCATAGGTGATAAATTTCCCAATTTTTGATCCCAGTCTGATTTGCTCATACTCTTCAATTCCTATAAACAAATTACAGTATTTCAATGATGTATTACCAGAAATAGTGAAGGCATTTAGAAGGATTAAATTCTTTTGCCACATGTAATGTGTATGATGTAATGGATACCTAGATAAATATAAATAGCATACATTGGAACAATATTTGCCTGATGAAGATGAAAATGAAACAAATACTAGTATTATAGATTTTTTATTCATGTATCATATTACTTTAACAAACACCAGAAAAAGTGATATATTAGATTGCCAGTTTACAGCCTAACTCCCTTGAAATAACTCCAAACTTTTTGCAATTTAGCTGCCTTTGCAAATATTCCCTTATCTGATACAAATCATACATAAAAAATACCATGATACTTAAATGGCCAAAATAGCTTCCCAACCTTTTGTTCACATATGACAGATGTCTCCAGTGGAACACCAAGGCAGCTTTGCTGTTTCAGCATGCTGAACGGAAAAGCCCTGTGAGGTGGGTCCATGTACCAGAGATGGTAATTAGTAACCAGTTTTGCTAAGCTAGAGCCTCACATCAAAGAGGAGGTCAACCCCTTTCAAGCTCTCAGTCATGGATCACCCTGTGCAGATAACATCTGGCTGCTAGCTAATTGACCCCCAGTTATGGGTTAAATAAATCCTGCTCTGGTTACCTTGGGTTCATGGAATGCCAAGGATTCATTAGTACCAGGAAGAGGTTTCCAATATCTGGCACCAATGGTCCAGTACACCCAAGCCACTCTGTGGCATCCGCTGTTCTCCTGTCTGACCCACAGAGAGTGGTGTGGTTAGCTCTGAACAACTTTAGATGTCTGCTCTGATAATGGGGACACGGGAAAGCTGATTCAGCTGCATGGTGTTAAGTGTAAGTGCAAGCAAATGCAATGGACAATAGTCTTGGTTGTGCACAAATGTTATGTTAGTCTGAATCATCCATGTTCATTGAGTATAACTTTTAGGTAATACACATCTTTTATCACTTTAAATAATTCTTGTTCACAAAGTAATACATTTAAATTACATGCACACTGTTATAATAGTTAGTAATTCATGAGTGTTGTGACTCAAGAATCATAAAGTAATCATGTAAACGAAGTTGGATTGCTAAGTAGAGAATAGAACTTTCTAGATCTAAGGGTCGTGATTGATTATGCTGAATGATTATGACATAGTGCTGAGTCATTATGACCTATTGCTTAGTCATGATGACTTCAAAGGTTAGTAATAATTTAATACTGTTAAGAACATTCTAGAATTGCAACCTATGTATTTATAAGTAGCTGATTGATTGGTTGTAAGTCAAGAAAGTGATCACAAGAAAGATGAGATTGTAAAGGTTGTGTTATCAATGTTGTCAATGCTGGATTAGTAGCTACGTTATTATAAAACAGTTTGCAAAATATTCTTTTCCTATTGCACTCTTTCGTAGCTACTAAGGCCTAATATTCAACTTGTACTGCTATATTACCTATTGCTAAGAAAATAAAAATACCTAAATAACTGGCCATATCACTATGCAATTACCAAATCACATTCAAAATAGACCAAATAAAGACAAGAGCCTAACCTGAATATGTACAAAGAGTATATTTAATGATTCCTCAGCTTCTGGCCCACCAAGTGAATAACATTGTTCGATTTCTGCCTTTGAAAGACTGCACCTAGGTCAGTGTAAAAGTTAGTATTTTAAATACTGTTCAACTTCCATATGATTAAGCAACATAAAGAGAAAAATGGCAAAATATGAATTATCTTGCACATCAGCAGTGCACAGAGCTCAAAACATTGTTTTGGAAGATCTATGATTTGAAACATGGACTGAAAAAAAAGTGTATGCTCAGACAGCTTTCAGGTCAAACATTTTGAACGTCAAAAAAAATGATTTACAAAACTACCTTTAACCAGCAATTTTTAAAAACAATGGTAAATCTGTTAAGAACTAAATCTATACACAAGTAAGATATTGATGCTTTCTTAACCTCTGTATTAGTAAACTCTAACAGAAGAACACATTTAATAACAAATTAGTCACAGCAATTACCTGGGAGAACTAACCTTGTAAAGAATGACATATGTGGTTTCAGTCCAACATCTTTATTTCGTATAATACCAATTAGCAAAGGCCAGGAGAGAGATGACTCAGGAAGATTTATCTACGTAAGAAAAAGAAGCATATTTTGCTATCTCCCAAAAATATTCTGCTCGGCACAGTGTTAACAGCATTTATTTTGTGTAAATTTCAAAGAAAAGCCATTTTCAACACTTAAAAAGTAACACTTTACATAAACAGGTTACAAAACATAGACCGTGCGAGGGTGAAACATAAGTTGACAAATTTAATCAATAAATTAGTATAAAATACATGACTGTGAACTATGCTATAAAAAGCCAATTGTAACATCGTACAAAACTTCATTAAGTTGATATCTGAGAAAAAAATGCTGCAATAGCTCAGAGGCCAGAGCATCTGCCTAGAAAACAGAGGTTGATGGTTCAGTTCTCACCTAAGGTTATGGATTTGAATCTCACAATTTCTCTAACATCACATTAACTGAGATACTAATCATAGGTATATGATACAAAGATTATCAGATGTCACATTTAGTGCACTTGATAATGTACACCAAGTTCATCATGGTACAACGATAGTGATGGTGAATATAAAAAGTGCCCTTGAGTACTGTGATGGATGATGCAGTGCATGTGAAAGGGCACATTTTATAACATAGTCTATGGCATGGGTGTGTGCCAGGTAGCACGGTTGGTGATGCTGAGGAGGAATTGTTTTGGACGGTTTTGTGGAAGAGGTGATCCCATAGTGTTTTGTTATATCTGTAGGATAGCATGGGTGGCTTGGGGAAGATAGGTGCAGTTAGAGGATCAGAATGTAGTATAGAGTGAATTTTAACTAAGATGTCTGTGACTGGATGGTTAAGGGGATGGTAAGTTATGCCTAGTGGGATATGTGAGTTAACCTGTTTCTGTTAGATTTAGGAGCCATGGCATTAACCCACAAAGGGTAAGAGCATGGGATTTGGCACAGGTAAGAATGTCTTGTGGATAGCCTCTGGACTGGAAGAAGTGGCAGGTGTCATCCACTCTGCATCGAAAGTCAAGATCATCACAACAGATGCAACACAATTGATCATTTGGGAGTAAGGAATGACCTTTATAGTGTGGGGGGATTAGAAGAGTTGTAGTGAAAGTAGTTGTCTGAGTTAGTAGGTTTGTAGTAGGTACTACTTGACTTACTTTCACGTCATCTTTTCCCAGCTGCTAGGGTTGGACACCTTTTTGTCACTTCCTTGTTGATTGCTGACCTCAATGCAACACGATCATTTGTTAGTTCCTCCATTATGTTGAGTGCCAATATATCAGTCTTTATGTTGTCCATCCAACACTTTTTAGGTCGACCATGGTATTTCCCATCCACATCGTAACTCAATACTAAATGCTGCCAACAGTTTTCATCCATCCTGCAGACATGACCAAACCATCACAGCCTTTCTCGACTCAAGATACGTTCCAAGGAGGTGATACCAAGAAGACCCTGTAGATCAGACATTGGTCTTTTACCAACAATCTTACAGGAGCAAATCCACTAGATCATAACATTATCATTTCTTATCAACCAGTTAGTATCCTCGATGGAGGGGGCCCAAGTCTTGCAAGCATGAAGTAGAACTCCATGCACACTAGCTGTGAAGATGTACACACAGGATTTTAAACATATTTCTCTAGTAGTCAATATAGGAAGGAGCTCCCTAAACTTTTTCCATACAGATCGCAGCCTGGCTGTTATAGCATTTGTGCACTCCCCATTTTCAGCAATCATCTCACCAAGATAACAAAAGGTAGGTATAACTTCCAACGAGGTGCCATCAAGCATAAAGTTGTCTGGAGCTGAAAACCAGGTTGGATTTTCATAGAGTCACCTTTTCCTTAAAACAGGTTGATGATGGAAAGACTGGTTCCAATCATCTGGAACAGTATGCTGGTGGATGAGATTCAACAGTTTGCTCATGTAGGGGACAATACTGTTGCCTGCAGCTTTCAGCATTTCACCTAAAATGCCAGTTGGGCCTGCTGTTTTGCCAGATTTCAAGTGGTTGATTGGTGCAGTTGTCATGTCATTATCAACTTGAATAGCAGGTCGTATAACTGAGTCAACATCTGTTGGGTTGATTCAGTCCAGGTGAACTCTGGATTCAGAAGCCTATGGTAGTGTTCTTTCCATGGATGTAGTAATATATCTGATCTACTCTTGCCTCTGTTGTTGTCCTTTGTTCTACTTGTTTCTCTTCTAATCCCTTGGTCCCAGTCCTCCTCCCTCTCTACATATACCACACATATATATATATATATATATTCCTAATTCTGTCACATGACCATGTCCATGTAGTTTGCAGATGGATTGTTATCTTCTTCAAAAGGGTGGTCAAGTTACAAATTTGTTTCACTTAAGAGTTATATACTAGCCCCATGGTACTACAACTTTGTGTTTCATATACAATGCCCCAGCAACAGTTTTCAAGTTACCCAAGCATGCACATTTGCTCCATGACTTTGAGATCACACACTTGAGCAATCGTGGAAGTAATCATGCTTCCTCTTTTGAAAAATGCTGTTGCCAACTTTTGGTCATGGTAAGAAAAACAATTCTATATAGTACTTTCAGAAACAGTTGAAAAATTCTGCTGTATCTGATTAATAACTTAATACCAGACTTACAATAACTTAATAACTTAATTTCTTACTGATAACATGATATGGCAGTGCTTTTTTGTCTTTAAGCTGTGACACTCTAACTTTGCCTTCAGTTCTACAATATACCTCCAAACTAAAAAAAGTTTTATACATCATCAATGAAATTTTTCTTCAATGCTCTTAATCAAGCTGATCTAATTATAATTCAAGATATATTCTCTTCAAACAACTGCTTGATAGCAAATAATTGATGCAGGTTTTTGCCACCTAAAGTAAAAATCTATGGGTTTTACACTTTTCATCTTTCATAAATTATAACTTATTGCAGAATGCTACTTTCTTTTCCTGGCTTCTTTTTAAAATTTTCAAGAATCTAGTTTGTAATGTACAGTAGTAGTCAATTCAAAGTATCAAGAAAAGGCTAATAAGTGTTTCAAAAAATATGAGATGTACAACACTTTTTTTACCTCATCCCTGATCTCTTTGATGGCTGAGTGAAAGATTTCATAAACAACATCCTGCCCTTTCAACTCTGATAGGTCATTACTATGCTTTCCACACTTTTTAAACAATTCCTACAATATGAAATAATGAAATGAAGTGTGAACCTCCTGGCTTCCACTAAGTACAAGTAATCACACTAAGTGCAATATTTTTCTACCATCCCAAGCAAGAACAGATACTTATAGAGCTTGGACCAGCACACAAAGTGACAAGAGGAATAAATTAACATTGGAGCAGCGACTGTGATGCTGTCAATAGTACTGTCAGTTGTGATAGTGTTAAGATACTGATGACAACAATTACTGTACTAATATCGAAGACTCGGAAATCTATTTGATAATCAGAAATGTCTTTTGGGCACTTGGTGGGATTGAGTTTTGCACTGGACACTTCTTGTCACAAGAAACATCCAAGAAGCATCCATAATTAAAGATCTTTATATGGGATAGTCTCTCTTCCATCACACATTTTTTACAGGAAAATAAAGTAACTCTAATAAGTAAGTAAAGTATTAAAGTAAAATTACTTATGAAGTTGCTTTAACAAAAATAGTTTTTGTCACGTTATAAGCTCACATATTCCAATTACAAGTATCAAACTTTTAACAAATATTGATCAAGTGAATTAGACTTCTGGACGTTTCCTGGGAAACGTCCGAGGAGAAACGTCCACTTGCTGTTGATGATGACTATAATTATGACAATTTCTGTCATAGTATTAAAAACAAAGTTAACTATCATAAAGATAACAACTATTATCATCAACATCAATGATAGCACTTACAACGATAATGACCATGTAGATGTTGACAAAGGGGGTGATGATGATCATGGGTGGTCATATGGGTAGCTGAATCGAAACACAGGACTGAAATACTTAAGTGTGAAGACATTGACTGCATACGCCATAGCAATGCTATTTATCACAAAAATTTGTCGTGTACCTCGGGCTCTGGGTGCCCACCAGGGAAATCCACCATACCTTGTGCTTCAAAAACAGCGTAGCTACGTTTCATGAATAGTACGAAGTCGTCACTTGATAATACAATTGAACTAATTCCAAGACTGTCAGACATGCAGGCATGGCGATCACCAAACCGCAAGAATCCCTCCCTGAGCAGACTTTCTTCATTTTGTGGATTAGCATTTGTACACACATAACTCTTGTAGTCTGTTAGTCCGACGTTTAAAACAATCTTTTTATCTGCTATGGGACAGATCACACCTCCCAGTCTGAATTTGGATGCGTTGTAAAGCGATGGTATTTCTATTTGCTTTCGCGCCCAGTATACTTCTATTTCCTTATCATTCGCGTCGTGAGGTTTCCTGTCATATTTATGAGAGATCACTGCCTCTACATTTGACATATCAACACCTACATCTAAGCTTTCGTCGATGGCAGTTCCTGAGACAGAGGGATTGTACAAAACAGGATGATCAACTTCTGAGTTGCTGCAATTCATGTCACACCTGAAAATGAACTATACATATTGTAGTTGTCGGAGGCAGCTTTTATACAAGTATGTGTTTGCTGCTATTTCTTAAACGACTTAGGATTTAGTACAACAAAGACGACGAGCAAGCCATACTACACTGCAGGCGTAACAACCAACGACTTGATTCGGGTGGATTTTCTCACGAAGTTCCCGGAAACTGGGCTTCTTCTTGAGAAAGAGACTTTGGGAAATTGCGTGATTTTCAACTCTGAGATTTAAAAGAGACGAACGTGTGTGTCAGAATAAATTGACTTTATGTAATACATTTTAAGTTTACTAATTTGAGAGATAAGGGATATTTATAATAATGTAAAAGATACAAAAGTACGTGCAACGTTAGCAAATTGCAAAACTCAAAACACTCCAATCTTCGCTTTTATGTGCCACTGACCTCGTCTGCGATACTGTCAAATCGAGGATTGGCCTAATTAGCTGTTGGTATGACTGTTATGAACCACCTCTATTTCTTTTGCAGCCTATAAACCAATCCAATAGTATACAAGTGTCGCAGAGATATTGCATGACGAATGACATGTTACCAGTGGTGCCCCCAGCTGCCACTGTTTGGGTGGACTAAACGAGGGAGTCACGTTGTTAGAGCCCAACCCGTCTTTTTGACAGGAAACTCCCTTTATGCTCTAGGAAAAGCCCTATATGGAGATAGATAATAGCTTTCACTTGTTATAAAGATTGAGAATTGATGCAGTCATACATTTGAGATAGAGATATGCGACTAATACTTGCAAGCAACGTTGAATACTGACAATCTATGTATGAAAACAAAGCGTCAACATATATGGACAAAGAATAATAATAAAATAATCATAACATGTTTCTGGTTATTGGCTACTTTAAAATCTTCTACTAGTTAACCATGCTCAATATCGTCTGCAATATCACACTTATCCCTTATTTGAATGAGATCTTCAAGCAAATCAGGCAACGTAGCAGCCCTCAAATAATTATTGATAGCTTTTACTTCACTTGGTGTGTTCACACAATGTATTGTTCCTCATATAAGCTTTATATTGAAATTTTAGTGCAAATGATTGTGATCTTGCAACTATGTCATTAGGCAGGTTTCTTTACTTGCAAATGTGAGTTGGCAAGGAATTCACCCCTCTCTAAAATTTTCTTATTAGATTTCGACAAATTCGAATGTCAATCTCGGTAACAACTGGGGTATGCGTCCCCCAGTCGCCCCCGTGGCGCGGCTACTGCATGTCACAGCTATTTGAGTTGCCTAGCGCAAATTTATTTACAAAGAAGCTTTTCATTTGATAGGCCATAAATCATTTCGTTGGTTATGTGATCTTGAAGATATAAGGCACTCAAGACGAAGAGATATTGGTGGCTCAACCACCTCCCACCCCCAACTATAAAGAAAGCCTCATTTTGCAGGGAAAAGTCTACTTATGCAAGGCAAATTTTTTGTAATCTATGCTGCGTGTTTCTTATGAACAAAAATTGACAAAGCGTTCTTATATTGAGGGCAGGTTCTAGTGCTTTTATTGCTCAGATATTGCAACAGCTTTTCAATGGGGAAAAGAAGGCGCTACTTGATAAGGATTAAAAACTTTTAATCAATGATGAAGAACGTGAAATGAAAGTGCAAAATAGGGAAATGCCATAAAGAAGAATTTGGTCACATTTGACTATCTTTTCACCAATGTTTATGTGCTTAATCACAAAGAAGACGAGGATTTTGATAATGCATCTGCGATAAGAGGATCTAAACATTCTTGATGCACTTAGGTTCATTGATGCTATGGTCACTAGAAAGACAGCGAACGGATGGGAAGATCATGGACGATGAGATTATGAAAATCAACTTGACCTAAATTCCCTTTTAGCGTTGGAACGATGCACAGAATTGGACTGCTGCCCATAAAGATAGATGAGCATCCTGAAACGACAGGAAAGATTGTTTCTACAAAAATAAATTGGCCTTGTACTAGACTGCCTCGTTGTTAAATAATAGGAAAACCTGAATGCTTGTTTGGAAAAGAATCCAACGCTGGTAGCGTCGATCAATTTTGCAGTCTGGTCAACAAATGCTGTCCTTTACTTTTTACTGCTCCCGTATCAGTTGCAAATGACGAGCGTATCTTCAGCAAATTGAAAATTATTAAGAGTTTCATACTGTCTACAATGAATGATGAAGTGTTGAATGACTTGATTTTGCTGGCAAGTGAAGTTCGAAGGCAAAAATGCGACGGCTACGAATAAAGTGATGAGATTACTTACTTTCACAAAACAGAACTATAGAAATCAATTTTTGAATCTTGTTCTGTTTTTCATAGCCTTCTTGTTTTCTTTGAACTGTAAGTAGTTTGGAGTTATTTTGTTCTTTTATCCCTTGTAAATATTCCATGATGGTCCATTCCTGCCTACTCCTAAAGACCTAATGCGTTTTTCCCCGTCACCCCCCATAACATGAAGTGACGCCCCTGGGCATATCGTGTAGCCCCTTTGACTCTCAATTGAAATTGAAAATAAATGGAAGTCTCTGTCGTCTTGTATTTACATATGGCTGCGAAACATGGAGATTATCAAAAGCTGCTGAAAGAAAAACAAGTCCATTCCATACAAGAGCTCTGAGATTACAAATCAAATAAAGTGGTCAGATCATATAATCAACGACTCTATGTAAGCTTTTGTTAATTGATTTGACTAGCACATGACTGTTGCAACGAAAGAAACATTCATTGTGCTCTCAGGGCTGACATGAACAAGAATTACTGATTTTTCCTTGAGCCTTATGGAGTATAACAAACAGATTACACTACGGCATGTGACAAATAGGAGAATGGCTTTTGACCAGAATTCCTTGCTTCTGTCCTCCACTTCCTGTTTTGTGGTAAAGAATATTGTTTGTTTGTTTGTTTGTTTGTGGATCTTGAGGAGGGTAATGCCACTTTCAGTTAACTTTGGGAACAAACTGTGTTTGCTTCCATAATAATTGTTACAAAATTGATCAGAGTAATAAGCCGTTTCATATATCCTGTGTACTGTAAGGTTTCGAATTTTCTAAGGGTGTTCAATGCTGTTGATATAGTAAGACCTTACAATCTTTAATATTTGTAGATTGAGTAAAGGGCTGTCACCTGACTACCTGATAACCATATCTAGGGTCGATAACATTTTATTCAGGTGGGAGGACCAAAATTTTGGGTTGTTTTTCAGGCTTTGTAAACAGGATCACTTGTTTTTTTGGAGACATAAATCTTATACCTCTCCCCAAGGAACTTCAACCTTTCATCGTAACATCGAGAAAGATTTCTAAATTTGAATTCGCTTGGAATTATTTAAATTGATTATTTCCATAGTACGCGACCATTGTATGTATCTTCTACTCGGCAGAAGGTAGCTTTCTTGCAAAAAACGTTGAGGTGTTATGAGCCCCTTGGTGTCATCAACCTAGAAACTTCTATTTTGTAACATAAACATCTAATCAAGAGCAGTAGGCTCCTGTATTATAGTGTATTTTAGCCATCACTTAAAAAATGCAAAGTGGACTATTTTGAAAGTGAAAATTGCTGTCACGTGACATTATGTAATTGCTCATTCGTCAGCATCTACCTGTATATCCTTCTAAACCTCTAATGAATTATAAAAATATGGACCTTATTGATCCATGAGATAACTGTTATGTATTCGAGAAGCCCACGCTGGAATTTTTCATAACTTCCCAGAATCTTTGAACTTTCTAGAGTATTCTACCTAGTATTGTTCCACTGTGGCACATTCGCGCATATTCCTGCACGTTGCAGAATGCGTTTGTAATGTAGGTGCCAGTGGTTGTATGTCGTTTTTAGTTATGTTTACCGAGTGATTCGCAGTAACTGTCGTTGTTTCTCTTAAGTAATACCCTTTTAACGACAAACGCAAAATCGCTACGGCCGGGAAGTAACAATAACCATTTTCTTCCTACATGACACAAACTCTTTAAAAGTGAGAAAACTCAGAGGAGCAAACAATTAATAAGTTGGTGTTAAATCAATACAAAAACTCATCGATTGGTTCTTGTGTCATTGTGTCATTGCCAAGACATCAGATCTAAATTTTCCATTGAAATCCACCCATAACATTTTAGGATACGCTACGGACAAGCAAAACAACCAAGTATGCAAGTAGCTAACCGACAAATGGGGAAACATAAATTCCTCCAGTTGCTAAAACTATGTATTTGAAACTTTAAATGTGAGGCAAAAATAGTAAGCAAATGGTTGACACTTTAAATTGTGTGGTCTAGATGTTTCTTGCTTAATTAATATCTGTTGAATTACCGGCCTTGTCTCAAATCAAAACACTCGGCAACACACGAAAACCTACATGATACTGTGTAGTAACGGTGATTAGCATTTTTAGGATAAAGCACCCGTTTCACAAAAATAGAAAAATCACCTTAGTCATAGAGGGAGCTCGATACATTTGAGAATTTTCTACTATCTACTACTTTACAATAAGTAGCAACTGGTATTTCTGAACTTAAGTTTGGCTGACATTGTTTATTTCTATCAAAACCTGAACCCACCAGCCTCCTCGATTACATGTCAATTGTCCGGCTGCTTCACTACTACTTGATAATATTCGAGTTTTGCTTTCATGATGTTTCACCCTGTGAACAAACTGTGCTAAGGATGGAGCCTTCCTTCTCCGATTTTGTATGGCAAGATTATCAAACATGTGTCAGATCATTTTTCTCGATTTTTCTCTTTTGATCGGAAGGCTTGGATACCACAATCGACACACTACTTAAACTCTTTACTTTTGTCTTAGCTTCGGAGACTCGGCGCAAAAATATTTGTGGTTAAACAATGTACTTAGATGCTTATTAAACAGAGGGTCATTACAAAGAAAGTGAGGTCGGAGATCCTTAAAAGACAACGATAGGGAGACGTTGATAAACACGTGAAGATGTATTTTGTGAAAAAAGTCAAATTTCCTTTGACAATTGATTGGAAAGATCTGCATTGACACAATATAATCAAAATAAACATTAACCTCTAAATGAGCATAACAACATAACACAAAAAGCACCATATGTACAACAGTACATGACAAATTGTCTCTTCAGTTAACAAATACAATACCAGCTATTGGCCCGCAAAGAAATTTACTTTGAGCAATACTAAAGACCCACCTGTATTAAAATACAGCTAAATGCAAACGAGGTTAGACCTGAATCTGGCAGACGCCATATGGGGAGACTGGAAGGGTCGAGCTGAGGAACCCAGAACACGTAAGAACGAGGTAAGAACTACTCCCCTTAACTGTTTATAGCATTTAATGTAATATGTGAAACATACGCGTTGTGCTAATGTGTGCAAAAACAAAGAAAATGATCGCCGGAAAACTAGATTACCCGTTCTCTGTTTGGGCATGTAAAAAGCAACCCGACAAGACAATCAAAGTCGCACTCTGCTCACACAAAGACAACAAGAGACAAAGTTGTTTCTCCAGTTTCAAGTAATGGCCATTGACAACATACTTTGCACTCATATCAAAAAAGTGTATAAGTCATATCTAATTCTGATTGCAGCAAGTTGGCAAAGTTATGCAAAACGACAGTCTATTCAATGGCAATGCGAATTTGCATTTCCTTCTCATACTATGTATTTTTTTCCTTTTGTTCTTCGCTAACAAGTCCTTTCATTACCTCCCCCTGAATCAACTTACATTGTTTTCATCTACAGTCTTCCTAGTTGTTACTGTTTTATAATTCCTTTCTGCAAGGAAATATTAAACAAAATTACAAGTTGCAGTATGTTTACTGATCGTTACATGTCTACTGATGACATTATTGCCTTCTTCAATCCCATCGCTTTATGGGCACAAAAAGGTTATTTGAAATGAAGCTTAAATACAACTACCTTATGTGATTTTTTTGTAACAGTTAGTCATCTTAGAACAGTCAAATACCCGATCCATATTAAGCCCAAGAAGAAATCACTCCTTAAATTTTCGATTGATTTACAAGCTCACGTCACGTCCACCACAGAGGCCTCTGAAACCTGAAAGCTCATGGTCTTAAAACACGGTATTAAATAAACTTTTACGGGATTCCACCGTATCTCGATTTAGGCATCAAATACCGAACGAAATGTCTAGTAGAGTAGCCGGAGTTTACGTCAAATAGCTGTATAAATCCTTATTTCGCAGTATACTTTTACAAATAAAAAAATGTGTTTAAAAAAAAAGACAACTGAGGCCACCCGATAATCATTCCTTGTTAACCTTGTCCTAACAAGATAACATTCACGATTCACCAAAACTAAATGAATTATCCAAAAATAAAAACGACCGAGAATTTCCATGTCAGTTGTCTGTTCTCCTTTTGACGACATCAACAACAGTAATAATCCGCTGAGTTGCTAAAAAAGCGTCATCACAATTCAAAGCAACTTTTAACTAGCGTATCCATCTTAAGAACCTGTTTATGGGAGCACAAAAACACGCGATGGTGTAAGAAAGGCAGTAAAAATCACACTAAATGTAGTCAATGATTACGGACACAGTAGAATGTTTCAATTCTAAAGCTTGAATTACAAGCTCTTTGCTACTTCCACGCTATTGCAACTTCTAATGTTAGAATTATATACAGAAGTGACACCACATAAGCTTTGCTGTCATCCTTCAGGAAAATAAACATAACATTGTCTCACTTAAAAAAACACAGAAGGGACGGTATCTAGTGCAGATAGAGATATTAAGATTTCCTTACTTAAGCACAACTTGGAATTCACACCGTCATTTAAATGTCAAAATTTCGACTTCCGCAGAACACAAACTGATAGCCAACGATTTTACAACTTAAAACTGCAAGGTCAACTTCACAGGAAAGACGAAATTAAATTTCATAAATGCCTGGCAACGACAACAAGCAACATTAAGTTGATTGCTTAAAGTACAAGTTCGAGCATTTCTTATGTTTATGTCCGTAAAAACGTGTTCCTTCTCATTTTGAAGCTAGATACAAATTCGACAACATTAGCTGTTGATCAGATTTACGAATCCATAGTCGAATCCAAATTTCAAGGCCAAAAACCTGCTTATAACTCTCTAGGTTAGGCCATCTATTTTGCGTCCTCATACACACCGCTACACTGGCAGATAAAATATACTTTTCAGGCCAAAATATTTGAAGCTGTTGTAAGGCGATCTTTATATGGGGTATTACACTGCTTGAACAGGAAAAACGCCAAGATAATATGATGAAATATCTGAAGGTTATACATATCAACTATGATAACTTTAAGACCCACAAACAGATTTGTACCAATACACACCTACCAAGTTTAAATTATACCCCAACACTTTATCTACATCGCGTTAATGCTTATGTAATGCTCCAAAAATTAGCGGTAGAAAAATTCCTAAAATTAAAAAACACAAGTCAGTCCTAGAAAATTTTCCCGAGTGCGAATGTTCAGTGTCTGAGCTTGATCCCTCATCTAAGTTCGGTGGCCTCGTTCTGGTTTTTATCTCTGGTAAAATGTGTACAGTGGCAACATATAAGAATGTCCCAGCAGAAAAAAGCATTGTGATTCCTGTTGCATTCACTGAAATCAGAGCTTCCTTGCTTCCCTGTGAACAAAAAATGAAACATTAAAATTCGTAGTGACTGACAATGTCAAAAGAGCTAAAGGAGACCATCCATGCCAAAAGGCACGAGACTGTTTAATTTTGAATTATGAAATGAATGAATAGAATAAAGGATGGCGGAGATTCATACACGGCTGAGCAGGCACATCTACCATCTCAGCGATGTCCACTTTGTCAAACTACGGGTCATCACTGTGCGCACATTAAATGTCCAATTCTTGAACATGAGTGTTCAGTTCAGGACAATCAGGTATTTTAACAAGACCGCACCCTAACGATCTTAACCAAGTCATTTTGCTTAAGCGTGCTTTCTCAGCGAACCGCCAACTTCTAAACAGTATCCTCAGACCTAATTTTCCCCGTATGACTTAGCTTAGCTCGTGGAGGCTCTGTAGATAAGAAACAAAATCGCGGATGGATCGTCTCTTCTTTAAAGGCGCGATAAAGTTGCAATTTTCCTATTCTATCGGTTATATCGTAGCCTGATGACACTACTTAGTTGTCAGGCACCTGCTAAAGATGGCGCGGAGAAAAATTTGAACCAAAAATTTCCTAATACTGCTAGCATTCTAACTACTGGACCACAAGGGTGATGAAAACACACATAGTATATTTCACTTGCTTACAATGGATAGCAACAAGAAATGAAAACTACAAAAATACATTACAAAAAATGAATGCAAACAGATGTAAAAAGGTGTTGAAATCAGAATGACGGGAAGGAAGCAAACATTAAAGTGAGTACGAGAAAAAGGAGTGCAAAAGGGGAAAAATAATTGTGACGGAAAAGGCGTAACAGAGAAGCAAGAACAGGTAAGAAAGAGGAGGAAGCGTACGAAAGAGGAGGGGATCAAAGGAAGCATCATCAGAGGTAGTTAGAAAACATAACAGAAAGCATATCAAAGGGAAGGAAGAAAAATGTGGTCGACATCAAAAGTACGTTTACGTACGTATACTTACCTGGCTAAGCCCATAAAATGTAAGAATGGCTGTGATTGGAGCAGCTACGGAAAATGTCAGCAAATGCTTCCGAATCCTGTTCCGATCAAAAGACTAAAACAGAAAGCATTCACATGTTGTAATATGACTGCTGATACAGTAGTGTAACAAAGTGTATGAACATGGACGCAAAAAGGTTCCTCTTCATGGCATTCTATATATCACAAACAATGTAACAATAAACCAACGCGAGATGCTGTAGGTATATTTGCCTTTAACCCCCACGTTTTACTATCGAACTCTACTACATTCTCTTAAACCTCATCTCTAATAAACAAAAATTATGACTAAAATTAGACATCATATGATATGCATCAATCAACCTGCAGAATTCTTAGTCATAATTGGCTGCCCAGACATGATATCACTGTTACTTCGGCTAGGATATGGCACAACTTTCAAGTTCAATTCTGGCAATGTTTGAAGTAAGAGCATGCGCACTGTGAAATGAAATGTGCGTGACAATCAAAGTCCAATATTATATGTCTTGCAAAACAAAGTCGACATTTTATAACCCAATCTCACTAGGTAGGCATAATCATACGTCATTCATGTACCAAAGGACATAAGCATATATTTAGTTCTAAAACTCGACACTGATCAGTTACGTATTTGACAGTATTTTGCACATCTTCACCAACATATCAACCATGTAATGAAATGATGCTAAATCAGTATGTCAGTCCATGCTAAGTACACATTGGCCAAGTATGGCACATCATGTATAGTGTAGGCGCAAGCCATACAAGGTAGTCTGGTTAGGGTTCTAGTGCGCCATCATGTAACTGTGAGTTAAGGAAGGTACCGATTATGACTCTAATGTGACTAGGAGTGATGGTCGTCACAGTTTAACAGAGTAGCAGCATGAGTCAAAAAGTACCATATTGAGTAGATATCCTAAATATGGTACCTTAAAACGTAGTCTTAGAATATAACAATCATGAATTATCGTTCTAACCAAACTATTGTTCTTTTGTTTCACCAAACAATTTTGAAGTAAATAAAGTTACATATTTAGCATAGAAATACAAATGGAATGCTCCAAAAATACATTTTATACAATACTATAAAAGATCAACCAATAGTGCAAAACAATCCTACTCTAAGACGTGGAAATCCTGCAACCAATGTTCTTACAGTAAAGAAATATTGACTGACACTTAAGAAGGTAAACAAAGACAACTTCTTACCTCATGTAACAAGAAAGTTGTTAAACCGAAGGCAGCCGGCGCCTAAAGAAAGATCGACACTTAGAAGATAATAAAGTGACCAAGAGTGGTTACAGGGTAGCCACTCACTCCATCTAAATACGTGAACTGAACAGTTTTCAGTTCCTTTCAGTGATAAGCTTGATGCAATTGAAATTTCTAAATTCTTTGATTTATTTGTATGATGCCCTCTCGAAGTCAAACATATTCAAAAAACAGGGTTATGTTCAAGTATGAAACATCAGAAAGGTCAGCATAGATAAATGGTAACCTTTGTCTCTCTACCTTAAAACAAGAAAACCAAGACATTGCACACAAAGAGTTGTTTCTTTTCACTTGGATTTATCTAATAACGCTTTGCTTTTTCCAGTGTCTTTTGCTTTTTTATTGCTTCTAGTTTTCTCAAGGTCCCCGTATATTTATAGCTAAGTTTCTGATGTCTCATTCTAAAGAGTTGAGGCAAAAATGCACACAGCTAGTTGAAGAATTAATTACACAAACACAATAAAAATAAAGCAAGAAAAAATATACGAGCAAACAATCTGAACTGTAGAGATAACAAAACATAACCAAAATTAAAAGAAGAGGGTCTCATGGATTTCTTTAGTGACCTTGCTACCTTTTCACATAAAAATACAGTATTCAAGTTGTTTTAACGACTCTACTGAATGTATAAAAAGTAACACATGAAAGAAGCCAACAAGACAAAACTTTACAAATATCAACATCAAACTGGCAAAAGAATATAAATATATTTTCAAAAATACATACATAAATAAGTACTTTACCTTATGAAGCATTATTGCTAAAAATACAATCATCTCAACATCTGTTCTTGCCGTTGTTACAGCAGCACCCAGAGCAATTCCATCCGCTGAAGTGGAAACAAAATAGCAATGCATGAACACTACACAATGATCTTGACTTCTAACAAATGTTTTGCGACCACAACAACGTATTTCTTAAAGAAATTAAATATGTAATCATTGCAGAAATAGAAAACATAATTATTAAAGAACTAGAAATTAATATGGAGAAAATCGGAAACTTACAAGGAAATGAACAGCAGTAGACTTGAAATAATGATTAAGACTCTACAAGTCAGGAAAACAGGAGGCATTTTGCCTCTATGCCACATAATGGAACATTTTCACGTTGCATAGCAAGTTTACATCCAACCAACCCTATGATGTAAATCAGTGGTGAACAGTTCCCCTGAAGGGAAGCTTATGCAGCAAAAATACCACAAGACCATATTCCAAACTATTGGCTTCATTTCACGTCCCTCCGATTGGCAAATGTAAACATATCATCAATGTTCCTTCTAAGCTGGGCGCCTGTACAGCAGTGCAGCAAATGTAAAGTCCTGCACTATAAAACTCCATGATCGCACACTGATTCACAGATTAAAATAATGTCAAAATTCACAAACACTGCTCTTGGCATTTTGTCATAATGCACACTGGGGAGTCTAGATTTTCCAAATTGTGTACTTAGCTTTTGTAGTGCATGGTGTCCTGGTGATCTGTGTATCCATAGGCCTCTCAGAAATGCACGGAAATTATTGATAGTCAAACTGCTTGCACTTTACCCCCATGAGTTTGATTTTTTCGTTTTTTAATCGCTTTTAGAACCAAGCACATCCTGGTTCTGCAACTTGTGATAATACAAGCAAGAAAAAAGACAGAATTGCCGACAGAGTTTGATCTGGATCAAAGCAAGTAAAGCTTAGAAAATATTCTAATGTGATGAGCTATCTGACAAGGTGACCTATAAACTTTGCATAGAGGCTAATAGCAGCAATGACTTCACTTCTGGAAAGCAGTGGGAGGGATGGTGGAAGTTGGACTACCTGAAAAGACACTTGAAACAGAAGTGCCACAGTGGAGTGGTCCAAACAATGCACTTGCAGCAGCAGCCCTCAGTGAAACGATTGCTTCAAGTGACAAGTGAAGACAAGGAGCAAAGGTGACAGCTGGCTGAGAAGAAGGAATCAGACCATGACATGGATTAAGGTGCTGATCAATAATGTTCTTCTGGCTGTCAAAATGAAGAATAGCATGAACCTAGACAAAAATTCATGACCACACAGTCAAGTACAAAACTCTGCCAAACTCTTGGTGCTCTATGAACTATGCTTTTGAATTCCTAGATAATATCAATGCTGTAGTTCAAAATGAGCCAAGTTTCATCCTCTAACAGTTGATGAAAGCACAGATGTCTCTGTCACAAAAAGTTTGGTGTTGTGTGCTAAGTTTCAGAAACAATTAAGTCTTAAAGGCTTACTGTGAAGAATAATCCAAAACAAATTGATTCAACATGCACATACTGGGCAAGAAAACGTAACAGTTCAGTGTTCATAATCAGTTTAGCTGCCGTGGATGAAATCATAAAGTTTATAAAGATAAAGAAGAACTAAAAGTTGTCATGTGTAAGGAAAATGGAGCTGATCAACCGCAGTATGAGAGCATTGAAGATTTGGTGAACATTTGTGGCATTTCAAGCTGTGACAAGGAGAGAGACTTCAGCCTTATGAATGCAATTAAAACTAAGAACCGAAATAGATTCAATGCTGAACATCTGGACAGCCTGATGAGAATGAAGTCATACATGACAGGAGGCAATGAAATACAACTAGAGAAGGTACGAAAGCACTGGAAAAATGGACAAGGATAGAACACAGCATAAGGCATGACACTCAGCTAAGTTTAAATTCTGAACAGTTGTGATACACTGTAAATCTGATCTGCCATCCATGATTCAGTACAAACTTCATTCAGCATTATTCCATGCATGTACAATGTACAGTTTTATGGGCACAGTTGACCCATACACAGTCACATTACACAATGAACAATATTATACACAGTTTATGCTTATATTATACCATACATTGTACAATGTACAGTATTATATGCAGTATTATGCAAAGAGTGTATCATGCCACCATACAGTCATAATACAATTTACACATTGTACAATATTATGCACAGTACATTGACATTTTGTTTGTTTCAAGGTGATTTCTGGATGCTGATGTGTACATAACTACACTTTACACGTAGAATCATCCATTCAATATAAACAAAAAATGAACAGGAATTTTATATTACATGTACTTGTAAGTTGTTATGAAATTTGTTTTCATTGTTTTCCCATTGCCACTCACTAAAGCTCGCACAACCAAATATACTTGCCTGCATTCTCTAAAAGTCTGCTCACTGATAGAAAAAATTAGAGGTAACATTGCATATCAGTCTGCTTAATAACACCATGGAAAACTTCTACTCCCACCTTGCACTTTGCCATAGGGTGTGTGTTAACAATTCCTTCATCTACATCACTTAAAATCATTAAAGGTCAGCTAGTAAATGCAATAAAGGAATATAAATCAGAAGTCATATCTAATCTGATACATGTGCTACATTTCTGGAAACCCCAGAAAGCTTACCTGCTGCATGAACAACTAGTCCCAATGTTGCTGTCATAGACTTAGTTACCCTACGGTTACTCTCAACATCTGTTACGAAAAATGGACAAATACCATTAAAATTTAGTTACAGTTGTAGGAACGGCACCAAACAAATCACTGACAACCATAACAAATCAATTTTAAATCCAATGAACTATGTGAACAACACTATATATATACAAACACACACACACACACATATATATATATATGTTT
>JANTCA010028470.1:0-22034 GCA_024741275.1 Chironex yamaguchii | reverse complement strand
TAGATGAAAGGACGATCTAGTTGTGCCAATTATCCGAAAATTCTCGTCCTTATACATTTTGGCGCATTCTGAATTTTGCAATAAAAGTTGACATATGGCAGAACCGCATGTTTTGGCAGTCATTTTCGCTTTGCAAACGCGAGATGGCTGTTCTCTAGGAGGAATTGGTGCTTGGCGTACAGTGGCTGGAACGTGTTTGATCCTGTCATCCAATCTTTAAGAAGTGTGACCTACATACCGAGGTTCACATCGGCACAATAATTCATATACTACTAAGCTTTTTTGTGTGCTAGGTGCACAATCCTTGTGAATGAATGGCAAAGATCTTCCTAGCCGTGAAAACAATTCTTGAATTGACAGCAGAGAAACACTTAACTACAGCTTTTTAATCTGTTTTTCTATGTGGATAGAAATATTTCCTAGCCAAGGAAGTTTTAAGCATACAGGACATTTTTGCAAACTTAGTGACCTTTTCTTGAAGAATTCTAGAAACAACATCCTCTGGATACCCGTTTTCAAGGAGAATAGATTTTATTTTCCCTAGTTCCGTATTTAACTTAGATTTTGAACAGTACAAAGTGCTCTATGGGCAAGTGTTCTGATGAAGTTGATTTTCCTCTTGGGGCAAAAAGAATCCCAACAACTGTACTGACCAGTAAGAGTAGCTTTTTGGTAAACATCAAGAAAAGGTAATATACTGTCGTAAACGGTTCAACCGATTACGAAATTCAGTTGATTGGATAGAATTTAATTCTTTAACAATTCACTAGTCTTATTTGAATACAGCTAAATTGTTTTAAGATGTATTTGCATTCTGTAATATTAAAAACGGAGGTTAATGATCCGAAATTTGGGTCAAGATATTTCCACTAATAATTTTAACATTTGTTATGTAAGTAAATATATTGCCTATCATTGCTGATGAATGATCAGGAAATCGTGCAAGGCAGGAAACTGTGATCAAGTAAATTAATAATGAAACCGTTTAAAAGGAAATGCGAAGCATAGTTAATGAGTTTAACATTAAAGTCTCCCATAATAAACACTTGCTTGTTTAGCAGTTATGGTAAAAGCGATTGAAGATACGTCAGGTGAGACGTAACAGGGGCTTTAGCCGAATTTGGACGTCTATATGCACAACAAAATAAATACTTGTCATTTGTGTTGTCGACCTTAGCCAATAAAAATTATGATTCATCATGCTTCAAATTCTCCCAGAACACAGAAATAAGGTGTTTTCAAACAAAGGTAATATCCACGACTTTTTTAGTCCGAGTTCAAAGAGAGACTAGTTCATCAGTGGGAAACAATAAGCTCCGTATATTTGTGTGAAGCATAAAAAGGTCATTTAGATTAGTTTCTGGCGAGTTAAGTTCCTAGAGAGTAAGTACTTCGGCTTAAATCTTTCGGGCATTTGTTTGTCGTTATCATAGCTTCTTGGGTAAGACCGTCTGCTGAGATTTGAACTCACCCCAAAATGGGCAGTTTATCGATACACCAGTGCTAGCCATGGTTTTTTACATTTTACCTTGAGCTTGAACAGTGGTAGAAGGTATAAACCAAAGTAATAGAATACTTCAGTGGCACGTCAGGTGTTTTACTAACCAGAAAACTGTCTTCTATTTGAAAATTTATGACAACAAACCAAAGGTTTATCAAAGCTCTCCCTTAGGTTTCAGTTTACAAGATAAAACCTGTCGTCGTATAATTAATATATAACGACTGCACAGACATACATAAAACACTATATTATTGCTCCTTTTGTTGTCTTTAGAACCGATGGCCTTATCCAAAGCACAATTCGTGAAAAATTTAAACACTGCACTGTGTTAACAATTGCTCATCGTCTTAACACCATCATGGACTCAGATCGTATTATGGTAAGTCATTTTTGCTTTTGTTTTCTTCTCTGCTGCCTTGCTAATCGGTAGCTCTGTTTTAACAATTTCCTGTCAATTATCAAAATATCTAAATGGCCTACAAGCGAAATTAGTCCTACCAGGACGAAAACTGGGACCTACTGAGTTACTGGCACAGGGGTCGCTAAGGCGAATAAATGGGAATCGCTCTAACTTTTACGCGTAATAAAGATACCGCTTTTAACCTTTATTTTGTCACTTTATCGATTGATGCCGACGAGGATGTAAAATCCCTTCTTTTCGTAGGTGCTTGATGCTGGAAATTTGGTTGAAATTTATGAGCCTTACATGCTTCTCCGATGTAAAAATACTCACCTGTATCAGCTTGTTGCTCAAACCGGTAAGGCGGAGGCGCAGAGGCTGTTCGACATTGCACGTAAAGCTTATTATGCTCGAATCAAGAAAGATGAGCCTGTTGTTATGGCCGCAGAAGCAGAAATGGGGGCATTGGAGAGCCTTGAGGTTATGGAAGAGCCTTCTGCGTCTCCGATTGATCCATCGGCTCCTGTGTTGGGTGTAGATGATGTTCAGGCTGACAGTCAAGAGGCGAAAGAACCTATGGAAAGTAGGTCACTTGCGACAGGGGAAGAAAAGGATGCCCCTACCTCACAAAAAGACACTGCTTTGAACACGGATACAGACCCAATTGATATTGATATCGATACTGGTATTGACACCGAGGAGCGTCTACTTGTTACAACGGAACCAGAGGGAAGATCCAAAGGCAGAGGCGAAACTGCTTAAAGTTTGATTATGATTCACAGACTGTTTTCCAATCATTACTTAAGAAGTCTGTCGAAAGAAACGGCGAGGAAGGTATACCTTGGAAATACTTTAGCAGATGTTCAGGTAAAGGTTGACTAAGATCCTGAGCAACCTCTTTTCTAGAAATAGGGCCACGAGTTTGATCGAAAGGAAAAAGTCAGCCGTTAGTGATGGTCTTCTTGTCGCCTCGTTTTAGCTAAATCTTTTCACTGGATTCGGTTAAGTTAGATTTTACCTTGATAGAACTTTTTTTCGTGCGAAATAGATGAGATTATTTTAAAGTGACTTTTTAAATTTTTATGAAATTATTTTTTTCAACGATGTTATGTCTCTGTGCTTCCATTTGTTCATTATCTTATTGAGTTAAACACTCTGCAGAAAAAGTTGAGACATTTGACGTTTATAGCCTGTTTATGTGTGGTTTTCATCCAATTATATGTGTGCTTTAGTGTAACCAAAATGGACTTGATGACTGATTAATGGAAACATGAAATTTCATGCGTGGTTTTAGTACAACACTTGATTGAAAGTCCCTTTTATTTCGACTTATAATTATTTTAAGTGTTGGATCGAGGATTGAATGCAATATCTGTGCAAATACGGCGATACTTCGTATTTAGTCAGATACGCCGAGGAACTCGTACAAGCATGTAGAATTGTGCTTTCAATTGCGAGTCTTGACCACAGTAAAATTACAGACAATGAGATATCTCGTCTCTTGCACACTTTTGGTTACTGTCCTCCTGCAGTTCCAGACCAGAGCTATGCAATTATGAAAATACCTGGATTTCGAGACTTAACATTTGTCCCAACAACAGTCATTCATCTATGTCAATTGTTCCAAAGTGATCAGCGTATTTTTTGTCTTTCCTTTCATTCCTTTCTTATTCACGTTGCTATTGTTTGTCGCATCTCTGGGTATGGTCAAGCATTTCAGCGATCTCAGTTGCTTGTTTTTTACCCTTTATATTAATGAGCTATTTAATTTGCATTATCTGTTGTTTTAACCATTCACTTGCAGTACCATGTATATATATATACAATACTCATAAGCCCAATCATACTAAGTGTATAGAGATTTATATTTACTCAAAAAATACACTCTTCATTTAAAACGTTTCGACATTAGTCTTCATAAGTTACTTTTCTATTACTAAATATATACGTATATATTTTGTTGGTCTACTAACGTAATATTAAATCTCATATCTGATGATGTAAGGGGCATTGTTCATAAATCACGTTATCTCAATTTTGCGTTGTCTTTTTGAGATTTTTGGAGTAAGTTCTTTCGTTGTACGTTCACCCTGTGATTATTTGCGGCTCAGTTCATCCTTTGTTTGTGAGATCTATTCTTCAATTTTTCTTGCATGTCGTAAATCGGACTGAAAAACCAGAAACACATGATAATTCTTGTTTGTTTCCTTCGTCGATGTTCTCCCTGTCCTGTTCTCACTGCTAGGCCTCTGTCAATCTGATCTGTCATTTCTACTCCCGTTTCCCCCGTCTGTGTCATCTTCTTATCCCACTCCCATTGGAGTTATGCAGTGATCGTTCTTGTCATTGTAAAGTATCCAAACGATTTTAGTATGCTTTTATGCTTCTCTCTTATTTCATCTCCTCAATTTGTACATATTTCTTAGGAGTGCCCGTTTATTTTGGGGATTTGTTAAAGTTTCATAACCTGAAAATTCTTTATTGTCGCTCTGTCACTATGAATAGGTAAGCTTTACTCTTATATTAACTTGTTGACGAGTCTGCGTTATCAGCGGAATAGGTTGCAATTGTAGAAATTAAGATTTTATAGATAGCTGTTCTTCCCAAAAGCGCAATGACGTTACAACATCGCGAGCTTATTCAAACTAGCCCAGCACTGACTAATAGAAACAGCTGTCAGATAATTAGTTCCATTTTTGTTTGTGCAAATGGAGCTAAAGCCTTTACAGTTTATTATTAATTCCACGGCCGTGCTACTCTGTGTACAGACGTTTCGAGCATCGGCAATCAAATGTTTGTAACGAAATTCTCTTTGTGGCCTTCTTTTGTCATGACGTACGAAGACGTACGGTCAACAAATGTATCCTAACATCTTAAGTCTTGTAAGTATTCTGAAGGTAAATATTTTTTGTTAACTTAGAATGCACTTGAGCTTTTACACAAAATCACCATTAAACTAACTACCATATGATATTAAGCTTAATATGTCTGGCAAATGTAGTGTGACGCAATGCAATTCTGCGCTGCGACTAGTCCATCGTAACGTTGCGTGATTAAAGGAGTTTCCAGAATAACATTACGTTTATTTATCTCGCTTTTGACGTCAAAAGTACTGCTTGGCCTAAAAGATATCACAAGTTTAATTCGTAGAACATATCTATTATCGTGGAAACTAATGTACCCTAAAATGGTAAGTCAATTTGTTGCTACTTTCTTTTTGATGCCTTGTTCAGCAAATTGTAGGTCCATTAAATCCAGATTTCTGTAGTTTATTAAGTTGATGCATCGAGTTAGAATACATAGTTTTATTCAGTTGCAAGTAGAATGAAGTCAGTCCATCTAGCCTTCTTTTGATTCTAGACATAGGCAAATTACTTATCAAGCTTGAGAAATAGGTCCTAAAAGAAGGGTTTTTCTGACATCATTTAGTCTAGAACCTGAGTAGACGTAGGCAATGCTGGTAGTGAAAAATAGTGCACGTAAAGTGTAATGCAAAAGTACTTGACAAGAGATGATTGAAGGATTATGAAGGGCAGGGTCTTGAGATTTGTATGTTTTATATATTTTCGGATTAATTTGCACGTGAATGTCGCAAGAGGTGGCCTAGAATTCAGTACGAGGGTATCACTGATTAAAATAGTGTCATCGTCATATCTAAAATTGGTGTTTTGACCATTCGCCTGAAGCCCCGTCATATTGCTTCATGCATAGCGTAGGCAGATTAAAATGCGGTTAAATCCAGGCGCGGTCTGACTCAGGTGGGGAATCGCCTTCGATATGTAAGATTAAGAAATTAAAGGCCCATTTTACGAAGGTTGAAGAGGATGACTTCTATAAATAATTGTCCTTATAAAAATTAAGCTAATAGCAGGAGCCAGGGGGCTAGGAGGGGCAACCCCACAATCCAGAGGCTATGCAGTTTGACTGCTTATACAATGGCTTATAATCTAGGAAAAACATTAGGAAAACAAAGAAAAGCAAATCATGGCAACACACAAACGATATCTAGGTGATCGATCATCTGCAGTTTTTCATTATTATGCAGAAAACAATTTTACAAAGGAAAAGTTACCTAATCTCTTTGGCCTCGTCCAAAATCTCTTCTGTTTGCGTTTCTTTCTGATCTTCCTTGCCCCCTTCTGGGAACTTGTCAAGGAAACCGAGGCTAATAGATTCAATAAATCCTTCGTCTTCTATAATGTGCAATTGCTTTCCAAATAAGAGCTTGATCTGTAAGAGTGCAGCAATAGCTCAAAATTATTTCGATTAAAGTCCTTTTTTATTTGATCGTGCGCTTTTTGCGGAAAACAAAGAAACATCAGACAAAAAGTTATGTAAAAAACTCTCAATTTGAGTGTACTGAGACATAAAATCAGGTGCCTTAAGGATACGGCTGTTGACACGATGTTCTTATCATGCCGGGATAAAACCATCCGGTGCCGCTATCGATATCTTGTATGCGGGTGGTCAATATACGACTCCACACCGTTGTCATATGGTACCGGCGTGGTACCCATATAATTTGAACAGTGTCTTCAATAGGGCCTTAAGACGGTCTAATTCAGTAATTACAAATAGTTCTCATTAAATGTTTATCAGAAGCTTTTATCAATGATTGACCCACTTTTCTGCGTTAAGAAATCTGCCCCTTTAAAGTTTCTAGGCCTGTACAAGTTTGGCTGAACTAAAATATAATCAACAAACAACAGCAACTAGATACATGAAGAGCACGACCGTAAAGCTTAAGTGATTTTATTAAAATTAAAGCGAGTCTTGTTTAGCATTAGGGCAAGGCTTGCATGCACAATACCGTATTTCTTCTAATGAATGTCGCTCTCTGATAAACGGCGCCCTCTAATGAACGCCACACTTCTAGGAATACATTTGGAAAAATCTTCGCCCTCTAATAAACGCCGCCCTCCATTGAACGCCACATTTTACAGCTCTTTACAAAATGGGGAAATCAGAAACGTCCACCCCGACGACAGCTTATACAATGGGTCCTAGAACAGTTGAATGGTTTGAGCAGTGAGATTATCATCAAAACCTTCAAGACATGTAGCTTAAACTTAGCTAGGGATGGATCAGAGAATGCGCAAATCAATTAATTAAAGAGGAATCGCCTTGTTCAACTGGTGCTGCTTTGTTGAAACACACAACGGAGGCACTGGATGAAGATCGAGCTTTTGTTGTTCGTTTTAAAATTTGGGAGTCTGACATCTGCGAAAGTTATGAAAGTTTCCATGTCATAGACGAGGACTGGATGGAGACAGGGTTATTGACATTTGAACAATCTTTTTGTGGTACAAAACTTGAAAATCGTCCAAAAAGAAAAGTATACATGTAAGGCAACCTTTTTTATGAAACATGTATCGAGACTAGCCAATCATGAACAAGAAAGGAAAAAGAAACAAAGAGAAAATGAAAAACCCCCCCTGACTATTCACACTCTGAAGAGTGTCAGACGAAAAAGGCTCTGCAAAATGTCGCAAATTTGCAAGGCGATATTGCAAGACCTTTTATGAAATTGTTTAAAAGTATGAAGGCACTTGTGAAGTTTTATACGTAATCTTTTGTTGCGCCTTTTTGGGAGAAGAGAACCATGTTTAAAGCCAACTTTATCTCATATATCATGTATCAAACTTTTATTTATTATTTTGGATTTTTTTTAATGAGCACCGCATCCAAAAGTTCCGTTTTTATTGAACACCTGGCGTCAATTAGAGGAAATACGGTAAATCATTGATATTATCATTTGACTGTTGCGGTGAGATGTGGGTGTTTCCTTCGTTTGCTTGCAGCGATTGAGATTTGACATTGCAGCTAACGTGCCTTCTCCCCAGGCTACTGGCATGTGCTTTTGTGGGCTGGCTTTAACTGATCTCAGGTGTCAGAGGTGATAGAGAATACAGGTGGTTATTAACTAAGGTGGAATACTCAAAGTTGCTCTTTCATCATAGACTATACAATTTCCAAGAAGCAAGTCGGTAAGGATTTTCTTTGCTTTAATCAGTCAGCGAAGGTAGTTGTATTTTAAATTGTTCTCCTGCCCTTCATTGATAACAAAGCAGTTGTGGATGTTGCCATTGCCAGGCTAATCACAATATAGTATGTATGACTTGTATGGCTAACTGGGAAGCACATAGTGTCCACTGAACACGGATCTATATGGGAACCGGTTCTATGGTTACTTAGAATGCAGCTTGTAATCACGCAACGAGTTTATGTAAATTACGTCTCTGGGATGAAATGGCGAGGTGCATTTGTAGCGCCACTCATACCATAATTATAATGTCCCATTCAAGTAAATTGCAAAGAATGACAAAGCACATTCTGAACGAGATCGTTTAACGTTCAGCAAAATCTTTGACTTTTAAATGGATAAATTACTTGGTTTCAGTTAGATTCTCAAAAAACAAAGGCAAAACGTCGAGGTAATCAAGATTAAGATACATTCTGGTTTGATGTTGACTGAAGGCCCTCTTTTCACTGTCCCCTTTCCCAGGTTTTCTGTCACGAGAGCAGAAATGCGTTTGTCCGTGGGAAAAAACCAAGTCACGAAAATAATTGCATACTGTGGCGGACAAAGTGGCTAAAGTAAGCAAGGCCATGTGCCTTATATGAACGAAAGGGTACGGTGCATTAGCAAAAATTGTAGAAATGGCCTGTAATGGGAGGCACAGATATCGCAACCAATATTTGCAACCTAGAGGCTTCAGTATGAAGTCTTGTCTTAAGGACGTTTTGTCTCGCCTGTATCTTCGTGGACACATTGGGATAATCTAGGTCTAATTTAGGGGAAACGTCAAGAAGATTTATGCGAGTGACAGTATGTTGGCGGTACTGGACGAAGATCGTGTTGCCCTATATAGTTGCGATTGTGGTTTTACAAACAAGATATACAAACTGAAAAAATCCAAGAGGGTTAAGTGTGAGAAAGGAGGTAGAGGGATGTTTTTGCTTGGGCTTGAGACCAAACTTTGTTGTAGCGGTCCTTTTAGCGGTCAGTTATCAGTGCCTTGTGCACCTGTTTGATGTGCATGAATGATGTAATGTCGTTGATTCTTGGCCTCCATTTTCCTGGTCAAGTACTAGAATGAAAGTTACAAAGTCATCCTCCACTTAAGCAAAGTTAAAGCTTTGCTGAAATGCCAAAACTGAAGGCTGTGCATAGGTCATACTGGCCTCTTATGAGTTTTTAAGTATGATATCCACAAGTCAGTTTTCTTTGGAAATTCCAAAATTACTTTCCTAATCATGGAGGGCTTGACATTTCACCCATAGAAGTGACTATTTGACTGGCAGCTAGTCAGGCCTAAAAATTTACTAAATGGCTGGCAGTTTTCCAAACAATGTGTTTTCCTAAATTGAATAAGTTCATACCCCCTGGAATGAGGGTTGTAAATCACAAGGGGATGTTTTGCAATTTCTCAAAGTATTGCATACTGTTACTCATGCTAGTCAGCATGTGATAAACTATGTGGCCTGAAACTATCTTGGCACATGAATCAGAAAGAATTTAGAGTTATCTAACACTCTGATATAAAACCTTGTTTTTTTATCAGCATTGCAAAGTCTCAATATCTCAGAACCTCTCAATACCTTTATATTTAAAGCTTGCAAAAATCAGTTTTTCAACCATAAATTCACTAAGCGAGTTTCAGATCATGGTTTACGATACCACAACTGTCAGTGCTTTGGTGTGGCTTTGAGACTTGGCCTTGCAAGATTGACATTACCAGAAGAACTTTAGGTATTTGCATTGTGCAGTATTACTAGCGTCTATAAGATTTACTCATAAGTCCGAGTTAGCCCAGGTTTGAGTACCTCTACAAATAAGAAAGTTTAGAAGCTAATAACTTTGATTGGATTCCTGTAAAATGATTTTAAGTTGGTAAAAGATAGTGCACAATTTTGATTAAAAGCCTGCTGTCTACCAGATGCTAGGGAAATTTGTCTTTCATCAGACAGTACAGAGCCTAAAAGTCACAACAAGGTTTTGTAAGGTAAATATTACCATTATGTTGGTTAAAATAGAGGATGTAACTGGTTCATTTCTACAGGACACATGGCCTAGGGGCATTAACAAGAAAATAAGATTAATGAAGAAGATCAACTAGAATGCATTATAGTTCTTGCTCTAGCACATAAAAATCTCTTGGAAGCTTTGCCTTAGACTAAAGCATCTGTGGTCATGTGGAGGTTTTAGACTTGGGACTAAAATCAAGTTTGTTTGGCAGGTGCTCAACATGGACTGTCTCATTGATGTTAAACACAGAGACTTAAGGCATGAAGCAAATGTACTTCTGGGTGCTTCATATTTGCATGAAAAAGGTAGCAATGGTTCATTTATCTTGACATATCTAAAAGATGAAAAAAGAAGAAAAAAAATACAAGGTAACTGAGAATGGTGGCATGCTTGTTTAAAAGAGACATTGGAAGTCCTTTTGCATGTTCTTATAATGACAGAATTTGATACTCCAAAGTTGTTTTGGTACCAGTTTTTTCAAAAGTGTTTGAATGACACCAGTAAGGTGGCTGAAAAATAAGCTGTTAACTTCTGCAGGTGCTTCTGATAATCCAGTTTGTAGTTTGTATTGTTGTGGGTTTATGAACTGTTTGTTGTAGCAAATGAACAAGGTAATGATAGATTTTGGCTGTCCAAAAAACAAGCTGCTGATGCAGTTTGTTCTCCCTCCTAGCTATTCATTGAGTCCACCAGAAGAATAACTGCAGAGCTACCATTTCGAAAAACTATTTTATTCCCTTTGTCACAGATGTGTCCATTTTTTAATGTGTAAACCATTGCAATTATTGATCATACTTTCTGTTTTTAAGAAAAGTTAACTAATAACCACTGCTTTATTTTATAATAAGTGAAATATATTGGTTATAAGGTTGTTCGGTGCAGAGACCTATGTTGATAACTGCAAGCTTGTTGTTTCATATTTTTTAATTCTTTTGGACCAATGGTAACAGGTTGAAAAAGCAGCATGTCAGATGCACAAGCAACTGATGATGAGAAAAAGTTTGAGGAAGTTGATCTTGATGAGAAACATTCCAAAGAAGATGTAGCATTGTTGGATGATGATCAAGAGCAGCAAGCAACAAAGGAGCAGAAAGAATCTAGTAAAGTATCACCATTTCAATATGCCTCATGGTTTTCAAGATATGTTGCTATTTGGTAAGTCTTGTAGGTTGTTACTGATTTTAATATTATATTGATTAGCACATGGAAGTGTAGTATCTTCTCTTAATTTCTTCTCAATTCTAGTAGGATATTTATTTTTATTGCTTTGTGTTGGGTTGTCAATAGCCATTTGCTATCAGTTGCTATCGTGTTTTAAGTAGGTTGTATGAAGGACACAGTTGCTTGTTATTCAAATTTGTCAATTTTTACAAGTGCCTATTTTTTATAATAATTGATGAAATTGATGACATAGCAATAGTAGTATGTGTCTCATTCTTTTTAGCATTAAGATAATGAAGTTTATTTGTTTGTCTGTTTAAATGTATACCTTGTAAGCAAGACCTCCCTTAATTTGAAATTGGAATAGGTGGTCTGAGCTGGTATGAAGAATCTAATCTATTTAGGCATAGATGTCCACTCCTGTTGTTGATATGCTGTATATTAGTGTCTGTTATGAATCCATTCATCACTCTATGTACTATTTCCAGATAACAGTAAATAATTTAAGTATTCAACCATCATATTACAAGTTCTTCAACCTTGATCCATCTGTGTTCTAAACTTGTTAAGATGACAAAGCTAGTCTTTAACTTAGCTGTATAACAAACTACATGGTTCCTGAACCTTACATTTGTAGTAAGTTAGAACACCCAAAGGCAAAATTGTTAATGTATGTGTAAAGCTTTTAAAACACCATGAAAACCATGCAAGTTTGCAAAGTTTGCATGATAACTTGGTGTTTGATTGAATTGTCATCCCTATCCAATGATAATGCTGTATGCCAAAAGCTACCCAGCTTGTTTTAGCATAATTTGAAATTAAGCATCTATATCAACATCAATATGTGGCACCCAACAAAGTAAATAGTTACAGTATCATGATTCTAATTCAGATTGATGTGTAGCATTTAGTATTGATCAAGTGTCTATTGATGTAATTAATCAACAACATTTAAGTGTTTGCTAGACTTTGCTGTAGACAACAATAGAGACCTGTTCCAACTTGATAGGAGTGCGACAGTAAATGTTATGTTAGACACCATTTTAACCAAGTTTTGTGAAGCGAACCAATGGATAACTCCAGCTTAACACTAGTTGCTTACAGTTGTAAGCAATTGGACAAACTAAACCCTTTTGGCACATGCCCAAAGACCAATACATCATACTAAGTTATAAAACAATGACATAACAAATCTACCTTAGGACTGGCAACATGTCAAGGACAGCATTGCTGACGATTCATTTTTACCGGAATGTTTCCTCAGTCATAACTAAGTCATCACACTAGCTAGAGTCTATAATGCCCAATGAAAGAAAGTATTCTCTTCATTTGCTAAAGTGTTTCAAGGAGAAGGCAAGCTAAACTGTACATTATAACTAGAGTTAGATGCGTCAGTACTCCAGGGGGAGAGGGTTTGCCCATTATGGCCTGACAGGAGGCCAGTTAGGTTCAAAGAGGAGCAGGGCCAAAATTTTAAAATTTCCCTCAAGTGGTAGTGTATTTTTTACAATAACCCCCAAATGGTAGCATAATGACAAAAAATTATGCCAATTGGTAGCGCACAGTAATAATGTAAAAATTTGACAAGAGCATTCTTAAATAACTAACTGTGAGATCAGGTAATTCGGGTCCATTTGCTTTTTCTGTTGTAAGAACTATTGTTAGCTCAAATCTAGGTTCAAACCTCGCTGAGTTGCAAAATTGCGATTGTAGTTTTGTTGAATGTTATAGTAAAATACTCTTTTTGTGTTCAGTTTGTGCTTCTTGAAAAAATTGCCCTATCATGCGATGGATATAGTTGATTTGGAAAAGACAAGGTCTTGCATTAAGTTGCCATCTCAACAGTTAATAAGCAGTACCTCTAAGGAGTAGCAGTACTTAAAATACCCCAAGTGGTAGCTTTCTTTCTCCGAATTTGGCCATTTGGTAACATTTACTAAGGCCCTTAAACCGACCTTATCCCCCAGTTAGTCCATAATGGGAGTACCTCCCCCCTGCAGTGCAATACCTACCATTCAGCTACCATCAAGACATGCCCCCTGTTTGTCATAGACAAGGTAAAAGGAGACTTTATCAGGCAAAGAAATTATGACAGAAGTTGATGAGCCTTCTGTTTTGAGTAGCGCTTTCTTCATGACATCAAAGGATAATGGAGAAACTTTCCTGTGGTATGGACTCTTCAATGCGAAATAAAACCTTATAAAAGGATACAGAGACTCTTGGGTATGTCTTACAGGAATGTGTGTACACCTGACCTTGTCAAGACTATGAAACCACGTGGAATGAAGCTAAATTACATTCACTGACACTCTTAATTGTCAGCTAAAGCAAAAAGTGGAACAGGAAAGTAACCATTTCATACAATCATTTTTGTCTACTTACAGACAATTAAAATTCAGGAAATCCCAAAGCATGGTGAATTGATACTGATCTGAATGTATTAGCAACACATATAAAATAAATGATGGAAGGGAAGGCAAAGTATGTAATACAACCACAATGTCACTTCTTAAACATTTTGACTTTCATGGTGAAGACTATCTAGTTACTACTGACAAAGGTTGTTTTAACTTGTTTGAAAAAGACAGGCTTTAATAGCAGTTGAGAAGTGGAGCAGTGACAGAAGTAAAAATAGGGCATACAGTTATTTATTGTGACAAGTTTGCTAAAGAACTAAAACTGCAGTAAGAGGTGTCCATTGCACTGCCCTTGACTCATGATAATCAAAGAAATCTAATGAATATCAGATCTTAAAATTAACTTACTCCTGTACTTTGTTTGAAACCAGATCTATCTACCCAGTTTTAACAATGTGCTGATGACCATAGTAAGTGACCTAAATATTTACAAAGAAAATCAGGGACAAAGTGGTGAAGTATGTATATGGACAGTTGCTTAAGGTGTACTTGTGGAGCATTTTGTAATCTGTAATTTTGTTGTCAATTAGTTATATACTAATGTGTTTGTTTAATTTTTGTCCTAGGAATACTGCCTTAAAATTCGTGTGTAAACCTACTAAAATTTATTTGCCTTCGTCCTGTTTTCTTAGCATTGTTTTGTTTACAGCTTGTCTCACACTGAAGAAGGTTTTATCTTTATCACATGTAAACGTTTTGATTCTGTGTTAGTATTGTTTTTTGTGGCCATATGTCAGGTGGATGAATGAACTGTTCTCAAAAGGCAGCAGGAAAACATTAGAGGCAGAGGATTTGGATGGACCAACTTTAAATGATAGGACACATGTCGTGACAGATAGACTTGAGAGGTGAGGAAAACATTGTTATGCTTATTTATGCATATAGCATTTCTATTCTGCATATGGTATATTTATACTAACTGTGATATATAAGGGTAGTTATTTACCTAAGCCTTTTATCGAAAAACTCTAGTAAGGTTTTAATTTGCCATGCTTTGCTCACATTCATACTTGTGCTTTGCAGTTTTTTGCAAGGGGAACACAAATGTGGGTTAATTTGGGGGTTTCGCTGGTGCCTCAAAGTGTAAGGACTTTGTTGTGGCATTGGGCATATAAGGTTGGATGCCTTTTCTGACACCACTGTTAGCTGGGTTCAAAACCCTGGCTTTCAGTCGACTCCTCTAACCACTGTGCCATAGTTGCCTAATGCTTATGGTCAGGTTAATACAGATACTTAATCATCATATTAAACTGGTTCATTGAAGAATAGTTTGCCAGCTTTCTGTCTACCCAGCTCCTTATGTAATTCACTTGGCATTGTTCATCAGTTACCCTGGAGAAATCGAGTGAGGAGATCTTAAGCCTGAATATCACGTTGAAGTGCTGTTGAGAACTCAGTTTTTATTTTATTGTTCAATTCAGTTAATTGTAAGTGCTAATTGATAGTATAGTTATGTAGTCATCAAACCATGTGTTGTGTCAGACATAGCCATGCGATTCGACAGCATGAAATATATCATAATTTCTGCTATGAAACTTCCTTATGTAACTTCTATATTGCTATGGCTTGAAATTGACTATAAATTATGCAATTTTGTAAGTAGTCTATTGGTATAGCCTTCTTAGAACTTCTTTAACTTCTGTTTCATTTCTATAGTACTCAAATTTGCATGAGTTATAGAGCATAATAATTTGACAATAGCAAATTTTTTCAAGCATCTGAGCTTGACAGAATTTGCTGTCTGTTATATAGTTTTCACTAGTTTGGTAAGTTTTGACATCTAAATTTGAATTGTGAAACCTATCAGTACTTTTGTCTCATTAGAGGAATGAATAAAGGCAAATTTCGAGTTCAATCCAAATCTTACTCAGGGCTGTAGTCAGTCTCAGAAAAATGGGAGGGCAGAGACAAAACGTCCACCAACATTTAGGTTTATTGGTTACCTCTTAGTTTAGTAACGCTTAAGCCAAAAGCACTGTGCAAAACAGCACATGAAAAGCAGGTAAGCCTTAAGAGACGTTGGCACATGGTAACGGTAGTTAATTCCATGATACAATGTTAAGTATTTATAGCTGATAGTTGCTAACAGAGAGTTCTTGCAAATGTTCAATTGTTCAGTAGGGAGGGAGCAATTGCCACCCTTCAATCCTGGCGATTATGGCACTGTTACTATAGCTGTTCAAAGCTCTAGTTTTGTCTCATTCCATTATGGTATGAAAACGTACTGTCACAATTGAAAGTATGCTACATGCATTCACAATGCCTTTACAGTAAGCTTCATTACATAAAATTAACTGGTAGGATTTTGGTTTAGTGACTTTCTACACAAATTCACGTAGGCAGGGTGAAAGTGAAGTTGTTAGACATGAGATATTAATGATATGTAACCTGCATTCTTCTTGGTCCACTAGCAAGCACAGGATATCATGATTTAGATGAATTTTAACCCTCCGCTCCTTTATGAGTCACAGTGAAATATTGTAATTACATTTGGAGTTCAAAAACGAACAGTAACACAGTGCTTTTTCGTGTCTGCTCTTGAAGCAGGTGAACTGAAGATTATCAGTGATCTTGGACAGAACCAGGGATGTTTCAGGGGCAACAGGTATGCCAAGACCAGCCAAGGTATCGTTTACGAGAGAAACTTTTATGCAAATAACAGAGTAGTCATAAATAAGGACGTCATAAATAGTGCTGACATTTTCACTTGAAGACTATTTGGTGCCGTTTAGCTTGGCCATAAGTGATTTAGTTGGTCATTGTAGTTTTTTCTTGAATATAGGAAGTATTGCATTTGTGGATAGTCTCTTAGAGTAATGTTTGTAGCAGCATGGCAATGTTAAATTTGCTACGGATGAAACAAAGGGGATATAGCAGGACAATGTTCAACATTTACCTCCAATTTGATTTGATTTTCTCAGATGTTGGGAAAAGGAGCTTTATGATAATGATGGAAGGATGAGAGACAAACCGAGCCTTGGCAGAGCATTGGTGAAGGCATTTGGTTTGCAGTATATGCTGTTGGGGATATTTGCAGTTATTACCGTATGTATTTAAATGTTTGTTTTGACCATGGAAACTATTGTAGTGACCTCATATAGATGCTTCATGTAGGACTTTTATTTCAATAAAAACATTAGAATCTCATTTATGACTTTTAAGGTTGAGTCGTGGCGTGGAATGGAATAACGTTGTGTTAAATTAGTTGTGTGGTTTATCGTAGCCTAACAAAACGACCTCATAATTTAAGGTGGACATTTAGTTAATTAATAATACAACAATAGCGTAGTGTGGATATAGCTTAATTTTTTGATTAAGATGGTATATATCATAAAGATAGCAGATGGCGTCTAAAGGTACCACTTCGTTGACCAAAGATAACTCTTTTATTCATTAAAGCTCTTTTGTTTGTGCTCGTAGAAAATTTTCTCTTTGTCAATACTCGTTTTGTTGACAAATAACAATATTACGGCAGGTATCATGCCTCACTGTATGCTGTTTTTCAGTATGCACTTTTTCATTAAAAACTCAGTTTTTCAATGTACATGAAAAATAAAGTTGGAGATACTGAGACGGTATTATTATAACCATTCATTTCAGTTGCCATGCTAAACAATCTTTTGGTGAGCAAAACAAAGAGAAACTGTGCTGAAGCAATTAGAAGAATAAAATCTAAGCATAACATTGCTTTGATTTTGACATTTGAAATTCTTAAACGTTTTCCACTTGATATCCTTTGCGGTCTAGGATCTTCGTGCGTTTAGGAGCGTTATGAGAATTCTACATCAACAGATGTTTCAAGTTTTTATTTTAAATGTTCTATTTAATGCATTGTTTTTCTAACAGTGCAATAATATCCTGGAATTTCACTTGTTTATTTATAGGATAGTTATTGTGAGTCATTGTGAGATTGCTGACTTGCAACAAGAAATATCTGCAACGTGGTAATGGCTAGCACATTGAAAAGTAGATTTCTATTTTCTTTTCCACTCATCTCTTGCCTGAGCTACAATTGGTGTGTAATATTTGTGACTACCGTTGATGTACGTTACCATTCTGATTGTATAGGAAGCATTCAAAGTGGCACAACCAATTTTCCTAGGACTGTTGGTGCGGTACTTTTCAGATGCAAGCTCATCGACGACAAATGCTTATTTGTTTGCTCTTGGCCTCACACTCTGCTCAGTTGCAATAACTTTAGGAATGGTACCTTTTAATTTTCTAAGGCAGCGATACGGAATGCAAGCACGTGTAGCTGTGACAGCATTAGTGTACAAAAAGGTAATATCCTCTTTGAAATTGTTTATGATCTTCGTAAAATTGCTTGTAAAATCTAAATACACCTACTTATATCAGTAATTACCTTTAATTCTGGCATGAAGAATATAGTTCATACGAGAACGGTATTGAAACTTTTATTGGCAAATGCGATCGCGTATGGATTAAAGTTGTATATGTCGATAAAGTCTTAACTGGGTAACTGGCATATATAAAAATAGTTATATGTCAAAGAAAGAGATCAGTAGGTATTAGAGATAATTGTGAGGGAGCACGGTAAACTGACTGCCTCGGGAATAAAGGAACATACCACAGAGATAGCAATCAGCTTTTCCTGAGGCGAGGAAACGATAGCAAGAATGGGTATTTCCACGAACAAATTAAGAGTTAGTGTACTATGCGATATCATCGTCACAAATCTCAAATTAACTTTATTTGAAGAAGATTTGCATTCATTGAAGCACTCTATAACATACGTCTTCTGGGAATGGTACTTTTTAGATCTTCACGAATACAAGATCAAGGAACATGCGCCCAAACAATAAAATGCTGATACGAAGATGTTTGTTTTTGCAGTTGCTTCTGGTAATTCTAACTGTGGTATTAAGTGTCTTGTACTCACAATTTCTGATTATTTGTCAGTAATGACTTCCGGGCTATGTGCTCCTTTACTATAACCGAAGGTTTTTAATGATTTTTGAAAAGTTGTATTTAAATATTGTCTTGTAGGACAAAACTTTGTCTTGTTTTTAGCAACAATTAATTATTATTCTGCCACAAAAATTCGCAATACCGTGTGGTGTGATGATGTTTTTTCTCCTTTTGTGCACTTTAGAGAAGTAACCATTGTAAACTTCTGCAAATCCTTTTTCCTTGTTGGTACTAGATAGAATCAACATTGCTTTCATCAACTGGAAAAACTCCAACCTTGTTCCCGTTTCTAGCGTTCTTACGTTAATCGATATTGTTATTGTTTTCTCTTTAAAGGTTCTAAAGCTTAGTAATTCCTCTTTAGCCAAGACGACGTCGGGTTACATAGTGAACTTAGTATCGACAGATGCCCAGCGTTTAGATTTTGTAAGTGTGTACTTTTTCATTATTTACATTGTAGTTTAAGGCATTTATAGTCTCCAGTCTCCAAGTGAGGAGGGGTAGACTGCATAATAAATGAAGTAAGAGCGACTTCTTTGATAGAGTCGTTCGTCTTGTTTTTCTTCTACCTGTGCTACAACCATTACCCAATCTAGCCATTATCCAAGATAATGAATGGTATAATCCTTACAGTTATGCACCATCTTTTTATGGTACAAAACTTGAAAATCACATTTGTGACATTGCGCTAAAACATACTTAAAGGCTTTTTTTCTTCATTTTCTCTTTGCTTTTTTCCTTTCTTGTTTATGGTTGGATAGTTTCTGTACATGTTTCGTATAAATAGGTTGCCATATACTTTCCTTTCTGACGTTTCATACTCTGAGGAGTGTGAGACGAAAAAAGCTTTTAAGTATGTTTTAGCGCAATGTTGCAAATTTTCAAGTTATGCACCAACTAATCTACTGATACTTATGGTCACATTCTATATTCTAATTCCTCTTTTGTATGTCATTGTGAAGTAAAGCTTGTTTTAGATGGTTAACCTTCTATGTCTTCAATACGAGTTTTCTAAGGATTTACGAAAGGCCCCGCTCACCCAAGGCCCCGCTCACCCAAGGCCCCACCCAGCAAGGGCTCCACTCTCTCTCGTCATTTAAGGAACACTTTGCCGTTCAGGTCATTCCATCCCACAAGTCGTTAGCTAAAAGGACTATTGCCGCCAAGTAGTTGGTGCTGTATTGATCAGGAGATAGTAGAAGCTTCTATATTGGCCCAAGGTAGCACTCACTGCATCACTTCACCGTATCAGGCTGTGAGAAGCTAATCATTCTCAATAATGTGTTGTCGTAGGGCCTTTTATAGCAATTAAAACGTAAAGTTTGTATCTCCAACGACTGTTCCGAGAAAGGAAGGATCCGTCCGCAAAGTTTTCAACCTGCAAGACCTACATATAAGAGGCTAGGTTATGTAATAAAGTGTACTCTGAACACCACGCAATTTTTGATTTTCATTTTATGGGTAGTATCACTGATGTATTTTAATTTGATTTATAATATAGGCGTGTATCTTCCTTCATTATCTTTGGCTTGGACCAATCGAAGTCGGTGTTGTTGCTGTTTTATTGTTTCGTGAAATTCGTTGGTCTGCATTCGCGGGCATTGGTTTGCTGCTGCTGTTAGCGCCAGTTCAGTTAGGCATGGGACGAATCCTGATGCGCCTCAGGTAATCTATTTACAAACTGTCACTTTCTTCTGTTTCGAATGAATTGAATAGTGAGGTAAACTGTGATCTCCCATTGAATTTTAGTTATTTTAAGTTTTTGTTAGTTGTTGGTTTTATGTAAATAATGATTTAGGATTCTCTTAATCTCTGTCCTTCTGCTTGCTTTCTGTCTTGTAAGATTCTCACGACATCGTACTGCTATACAGTGTACCCTTATTTGGAGGCTTCCTGAATTGAGGTACCTAAGTGCTGCTAATGTGAGAAGGTCTTGTATGTTGGGTTTATTCTACACTACGACCTGTGACATCAGTTTTCTCATTTGTAAGTAGAAGACTAATTATGTTATATTGAAAGATTATGAAGAATATCAGGCTTTCACGTTGCTAAACCGAAGTGTGAATTTAGATTAGCAAAACAAACTTCGGACGAGATCGAGGATTTACAGCTTTATGCTATGACACAAAACTTGTTAATATGACTTGATTAGAACTGTCTCTTCCCATCTCAAATGAAAGGACAAAAACAAAAGTTTAATTCTGTGAATAAATCGGTGGTTGCAATAGTTTAACAACAAGAGAAGAAAGCCGAACTTTGATGAACCCAATGTCTTTCTCTCTGCTATCTTTTAAGTGACAGTAACCCTAAATATGTGGGTGATTAGGATTAGATGAGTAGTGAGTTGTTGTGTATGATGTCGTTATGTCAGGGAAAACTTCTTGATTAGTCCAAAACATGCAAAATTGACAAGTTTGCAAACTTCACTTTCAAATCAAGCATAGGGTCAGCAGAACACTAACTCTTAACGTCAAAAAGTCATGTGTTTGTTTCAATGGGTTTTTAAAATATTTTAAGTTCTCAACTCCCCGTGGAGCCTGACAGCTTCCTCAACTGTTGGAGATATTTCCTCAGTTGTTCAAATTTTTGTGTTTTAGATTTAGCCTGAGTAAACTGGTTAATCTTTACGTTCGCTTTTAACACAGTTGGTTTTACTTGACTGTAGTAGTTCAGTTTAAGTCATTTGCATCGTGACTAAGAGTTCACACAAAATAAAGCAATAGAGTCAAAATCATGTAGCGAATTCTCTGGCGAATTTTTAGCCAACAATGTTTTGGTCATGCGATATTTGAGGTCGAAAATTGGCCGATGCTTTGTTTTCCAAACTGTATTAAGTTGCAACCTTTGGTTGTTTGAGGGTTTCATTGTTGTTAAAGTTTTCGCTATTTCCTACTTTTCGAAACTTTTGATAAGTAGGCTCAATTGCATGTAAATTGTAAAGCAAAGTACATTTCAATTCTTTGATTTTCCTTTCAGGCGCAAAATTGTTCAGTTTACAGACGAACGAGTTAAAGTCATGAACGAGATCATTGAAGGAATGAGAATTATAAAGCTATACACTTGGGAGAACTCCTTTACGAAAGTCGTGTCAAAACTGAGATCGTACGTTTGTTGGTCCTTCCATCCCGTCATCCTAAAAAGTTTGCTACAAAGCTATGGATGTCTATGAATCATAATACTCTTAACGTGTTGATGTGGCTTGAATTAAATTGTATCTGTAATCTTACCATTGTTTTGCCTGGAATTAATAGGGTTGAAAGAATATTGATACTGTAAATAGAGGGTAGCATAGTCGATTCCTGTTCATTCAGGCTCATCTCCACTAGACGAGTTTAATGACGATCGTCACAAAAATTCGCGACGATTCTTGTCACAACATTTTTGAAGCTGTGTGTTTGTGTTGTTTTGACTTCGCTTGGCGATCGTCCAAATTTAAGCCAATCGGATTTAAAAAACGACCGAGACACACATTTTAAAAAAATCTCGTTATAAAACTTGTGAGACGGTCGTCACAAAAATCATGTTGTTGTTGTTGTTATTGCGTAGCTTCAGATTCCTGGCTGTGGGTAGAATCCGGCTGCGAATAGTGTGATGACA
>JANTCA010028459.1:0-22035 GCA_024741275.1 Chironex yamaguchii | reverse complement strand
GCCTTCATCAGTGTCAGATATTTGTAATACCTCAACAGACACAGTGCTTTATATATATTCATCAAGAGTGGGCATTAGTTATATATATATATAACTCAAAAAATACACCAATTCATTGACGTTTGCGATTTTATCTTCATCAAAATAGTCTATGATATATATATATTGTGGTAATACTCCACTCTTGATGAATATATATATATATATATATATATTTATATATTTATATATATATGATAGCCAATGCGAATTTTGTCCCGCTTGCTGCGTTTTGATTTTTTTTGTTTTCCAGTGGTAAATTTGTGGTGTCCAGTCTGGTCACCCACAAGATAACGCGTTCCTTCGTGACCCGCATGGCGTATGATGGGATGTGATGTTTTGTTTTGATGCATGACCATTAAGTGTGTAGACAAGAGCTAAGGATAGGAGAGGAAGAGGCTTCAAATCTCTTTCCCCAACCGCTTCTAACTCAGCAAAGAGATATCTACCGTTTATCTGGTTGGACCAAACAGATGCCAGACATCAAGCGTTGAGATGGCCATTGTCCACAGTTATATTGCAGTATTCCGCTCTGAAACAAACCACTGTCCTGCTGCCATCAGTTTACCGTTACCCTGGCCGGGGAAGCTATTAGGATGGTATTCCGTGCTTAAGTGAGTGCCAGGGTTCAGCTTAATGCCATACCCTGGACAAGATACCTACAGCATACCTACCTGGGTCCAAGTCACAAAGGACTGTAATGACAGAAAAAGACCAGTAATCACGAGATATGCAGTTATCAGGTTACGAACTCTATGGTAAGATCGTTCCATCTCATTTCAAATAAAACTAAAAGTGCTAAACACCCTGGTTGTCCCAGTAGTGGCGTACGGCTGCGAGTTACGGGTACTTAAAAAATCTGGCAAAGAAGACTAAACTAGTTTGAGATGTGCTACAAAAAATCCGCAGAATAAACCGGAGAGAAAGAAAAACCAGTAAATGAGTTCTTTTAAAACTTCGCAAGGCAACACTAATAAGCAGCATAAACAGACGGAAACTATGATTCATTGGACACATTGCAAGAAGCAATGGACAGGATAACAAAATCCTATCAGGCATACTTGGGACAAGAAAAAGAGGAAAACTGCGACGTGGAAGCTGGGAATCAACAACTAGGAAGCTGTAGGAACATCAATGGCTCGGGAGTGCATGGAACAGGGACGGTTGGCGGGTGCCATGGTGGACCAGTCTTTACCCTTCCATTGTTGATGATTATCTTGATGATGATGGTTATGACTAGAATGAGGAATCGAACTTAATCCTATACATCGCTACCAAACCTATTACTGAAAATATAACAAACACTGCAGTGCCTTTGGCACAGCCTCAATCTCTATCTCCTCTCTTTCTTCTCAGTTTAACTAACTTTCAGCTCTAACTAACTTGTCCTTTAGTGACTTTGCCTTACTTATCTAGCATAGTTTTAACCCTACTGCGTGCTGGATGGTATCTAAGAATGAGTAGTACCCTTACATTTTTGGATTTATCTACCTGTCTATCTCAAAACAATGAGTCCTTATCTATTAAATGTGCTCTGTCTATCTGCTCCCAAACACATTCCTCTTTATAACCTCTATTTACCAGCCGGTAAAGTAAATCCTCTACTCTTCCCTCAAAACTCTCTCAAGTTGATTAGATCCTAAGAGATTGTAAGAGCTTCTAAATACCCAGGATGAACCAAGAATACTTTGAATGATTTCAAGCGGCTGTAGACATGCGAGCCTAAGCCGGCTAATAAAAATGTAGTCACCCAAGCTTATTACCAGGAGATCTTAAGCAAAGACAACCGCATTCAAGTCAATGGTTGCGGTATCACTGGCAGTGTTATCAATAGTGTAGCTCTTGGTCTTGTGAACCCGTCTGATCGATCAGTTTAGATGAAAATGGAGGTTGCGTGGCATTCAACTAACTAGTGCCAGAACGTTCTATGCTGAATGAGAAAAGATGAAATGAGGAGAAGAATGGGCACCACGTACAAGCTTCCTGTTGCCCCTGCATTTTTGACTAAGACTAAGCTGAGCTTCCAAAGGGAGAAGGGATGACTGCAGGAGTGGCACGATATTCCCAAAAAACTAATTCCAAACTTCGACCCAACTCCATTATCATGCATAAGTACACGAAACCACACGTTCATAGTCGAAGGGAAGAAAACGGTACGATGAAAGGAAAGGATAGGATGCAGAAGATCATCGGGACATCACTGTGACCATGAAAGACGAATTCTTGGGAATATTGATATATCAAGGTATAACAGATCGATGCCACCTTCAGATTAACTTTTAATGTGACACATAGGTCCAATCCTTGATCCAACTTGGAGTTTATCATGGAGCACACAGAGAAGAATGCGTTTTCTTACCACTGATCAAAGCCCACAGAAATGAGTCCTGTGGATCATAGCAAAGCTTTCTTGATAGTCAATGTATTCAAAGTTCAGCTCACAGACAAAGAATTGCAGTTTCCAGATGAAAATCACTTTGTAAGTATATGCGTGCCTACCAATCTCTTGCGTAAATTCTAGCCTTTGGATCTCACCCTGAACAGGATGGGAAAGAATACATGAATGGGATATTCAGTGATTGGTATTCGCGACAAATAACTGATCACTTAAAGGCAGGTATTTAGGCTCATAGTGTAAAAGATAAAGTCGATTCATGCAAGGTGGATCATAGAACTTTATGATTATGTCAGGAATAAGACTGAGATTATCGCAGAAGCTTAGTGAAGGCAGGATAAGCCGACGCTCTTACAATGGAAGTGCCGAATGATAATCCATTTCTAAAATAACTTCGTATGACGAAAGAAATATATCATTTCTAATGATGATTCTTATTCTAATCTTTCGGTCTTTATAAACAAAGAAATGTAAGAGGCTGAAATTGAATCCCGTTTGTTCGTATTTAACAAATAATATTCTCCAAAAATGGACTTTAGGCCAGTTATTGTTGAGGAAAAACCTGTCCGAAAATTATTCCGATCTTTTCAACTTGTCCGACATTTTGGTCCCAAGTTTTTCCTAAATTTGGCAAAGTCTGTCGTAAATTAAAATGTCTGAAAATAAAATTGCCAAAAGTTTAATGCCCGCAATTTTTAACTCACGGTTAATTCCTTTGTAAAAGGAATAAACGGAGTTATCCAAATCGGTTGCGTGTGAACTTGTTAGTGACGCTACAATTTTACAATGCTTTTGGTTGAGCCGAAAGTCGATTGTTTTGCGAGTGCAGCCCATCATCGCATCATAGGAGAAGCATCTGGCATTAATGGATCGAGTGGAGTATGCCATATCATCATTGGAAGAACCTATCAGGATCAGAGGCAGTGGCGGCTTGGAGAGGAGAGGTCGGTAATGAGACAACCGAATAGATGTGTGTGTGCTGACGGTATTCAAACTGAATAGATGTGCAATTAGTACAAAAAATTCGTGTTTCGTCCTTTGTTTACTAACGGCACTAAAACAGCAGTTTTTCCATCAAAAGCGAACAGGAAGACAGAAATGGAAACCGAAGCAAAGGATGTAATAGCAGGAGATCATAGTAACAGCGATATTGTTACTATAAGAGAAGATATAACTGAACAGCATGACACAGAACCTGGGGAGAAGGAGCAAAACACAGACAAGCGACAACAGGAGAGCGAGATATCACCAACGGACAAGGTTGTGGTATTTTACGTTTTCATTTTTACTGTTATGACTAGAACCAATCACTTCATGCTTGTATTAAAACAATTCGAGCCCTCCTTGATCTCTCGCAAAATAAATTTCTATCACAACAGTAATGGGGTTTTTGTAAACATAACAATGTTTCAGTGTTTTTATCATTGTTGTTGATGATGCTTTTTAATGTGTATGCTGAAACTAATTAGTCCCAGTTTTTGCAAGTTGATTAAATGTGTAGGCTAGTGCACAGTTATTACTCATGCATAATAAAATTGTTAGTCTGGTAGTATCAGATTGTGTTGCAGGAAATTTCACATAGCCCTTGATTCCCTTGTCCTGTGTAATGCATGTCTAGAAGGATTAATAATGCCACTCACATGTAAATATAGTCACATCTAATACACAAAAGGTAAAGGGTTAACTAATCCTGGCTTACTTGCACCACTACTGAGACTCAAGGACTGCAGTCTGATAAAGACTGGTGGCATTAGCACTATTGTTTTGGATTTAATTAGTTGATATCAAATGTTTAGGACTCAGAAGAGTACTCATTGTAAGGAGAAAGGACAATTTTTGTAGGAATATGGAATACTAGCACCTTGACTAAGATACTTTTAGTCTTTCTATACTTGTATTTTTTTTGAAATACGCAGAAGACTGAGGAAGGAGGGGAAAATAAGGAAGCATCAAAGACTAAAAACTCACCCCAAACAGTCTGCAAACTTTGTGGCGTCACCTTCAATTCTGACATACAAGCTGAGGCACATTTCAATGGCAAACGTCATAAAAGTTTGCTTAATGGTTCAAAGGTAACACAAAACTTTTTAAGTCTACTAAACTATTGTTGCAATTCAGTATTTTATAAAAGTAATACTGCTGATATTGTAGTGTAGCTTAAAAGAAACAGAAGCAAAGTTATGATTACGACCACCAGAGTCTGAGTGCCAAACACAGGTCTCATGATTACAAATCTGATGCTGTCCTACTGAGCTGAACACTATATACAAACTCAATATGGCAGGGGAGCTCCGAGTGAAAGAGAATAGGTAATCAATTTTGCTTTGCCGACAAGTGCTTTTGGCCATGCCCCTTTTTACATAAGGAAGCACCCATATTTCATTTATTATAAGACCGCACCCATTGCTCTGTTGCATCTGATTCTCTGAAGTTTGGTAACAATCAGCAACAAAGCATAAATGGCTTATATATAAAAATGAATTTCTTGGTGGATTCTTATCCAATGGGAGGGCTTATTCGAGGTGTGGGCTTAGAAGAATGTTATGATAGATATGTGAAACTGTCATGGTTATTCAACAGAAGAAACCCTAGTTCACTTATAAAACCTTATCTTTGAGTTGAAAGGACAGGAACAGAGTCCAGCATTGTAGTATTGAAATGGGTTCTTTAATATACTTAAAAAAGCTGCAGGATCTGTTATCTACCTATAACACTCTCATACCCAGGCCTTAAAGCCAATATTGCATAAAATATAGGCATTTTGACATTTCCTAGATTCAATTACCTCTATTCGAGGGGCAGGAATTATTTGCAAAAGTCATCCAGAGGTTGGGGCTAAATTGAGGAATACTGTATGGATAAAAAAATTCGACACGAGAGAAGAAAAAACTAACACAACCAGAAAATTATGAAACTTTCTAAGGAAAAAAAATCAAGAAACATTTTGGTATCAGATAATTTTTCCAATGCTAAATTCTGAGATCTATACTCTTTACCCAAGACTCTATCCATGGCAAAAGATGAGGTAATCATGAAGGGCGACGATTACCTTGTGGTCTAGCTAACCTGCATGTTGCCAACCTAATCCTCAAATTCAAGAGCTATTATACACAACATAGCCAATTAATGCAGAAAGATAAACAGCTAATTAATAGTTATCTGTGAGTTATCAAGAGAACACAAGGTTCATAGCATTGAAAAGGTCCTCTTTTCTATCATTTTGTGAAAAATGAAAAAGTACTTTTTTGAAAAGAAATTGCGAAAAAAAGGTAATCAGGGATTACCTGGATTACCCCCAAACACCACCCCTGCCATATGAAGTGAGTGCAAACAGTGATAAATCAATGCCTAGTAGGCACAAAATACATGCCACTTTTAAGCATTCAGTGAACTAATGAACTACATATTATGCTTGCTATGGATTGCATTTGTATGTATCTACAGATTTTTTAAGTATCTAATATGATGAAAATTTAAAGTTGAGCTAACTAGCCACTTAAAGCAATCTTAATCAGCACCACTTAAACTAGAACAAGCAATGGTATTCAGGGTAGTTTTGGTTTTGTTGATATTGTATTAGAAGCCAAGGAATGTGGCAATCTAAAGCCAGTTTTCCCATAAGTCTTCTGTTGAGAGGTGGGTGGAATCTTGAGGGCAGTTGAGGAGATGTGGGGTGTTACTAATAATAACTGGATACTGTAGGTATGGATATTTTCAACTTATTTACAACAATACTACCTGGGATCATGGGAATTAAGCAGAGATGAAACAGTCCGTAAATTATTATTGCTGTATTAAGCAAAAATGGCTCTAGCAGGTAGCATCATGGATTGAGTTTGAACCAATGTAGTAATTGCCAGTTTTGAGTCACCAAATTCTTATGCTTAACGTCTTTGTACAGAAATTCTATTGGGTAGTAGTGTAAATGACAATTAGAGATCTCCTCATATTTTTAGGTTGCAAGCAATGTTTCAGAACCTATGACACCCAAGAAGCAAGCAAATATTATTTGTAATTTATGTAGTGTATCATTCAATGGATCCATAGATGCTATAGAACATTTTAACGATATCGCCCACCAGTTGAGAGAGAAAAAGGCTTTGGTAAGTTAATTACTTTTTATATCATTTTAAGTTACTGATATGCTATAAGAACCATTAATTAAGAATCAATAAGGTTTTTTAATTAATGAAAAACAATGAACTCAAGCCAGAGGCAATATAAATTTTAGTATAACTTTTTCATTGGGGGCTTCTACTCATAATATATGCCTGTATCACATGCTTAACTATTTAACCTTATTTACTGATTTCAAAATTAAATTGGCAGAATGTTGGCTCATTAACATCTACATGGATACATGGAAGCTAACTGCAGCTCTAGATTGACAAAATTTATAGGTCAGATCATACGAAGAAGAACCTTGGTGCAAATATTTCTTTTGTAGTTGTGCATAGATCAGCTTTTATTTGTGTATAATTAATGACACATGCAATATTTCACCATGCCTTAACTCAATATAAGCAACTCTACTGATACCTTGTTACCAGCTTTAGCTATAAAATGAACACGTACATTTGTATTACCACAGAGCAGTTTTTACACTTATACTTCTTGTATACATGAACAGGAAACGTTAGCAGTCAAGAATCCTACAGCAAATGCTGATAGCGGGAAAAACCAGTTTTCATGCGAGGTCTGCAACTTGACATTTAACTCAATGTCTCAAGTTGTTAGTCACAAGAGTGGACGGAAACATAAGTCAAAGGAAAAGAATAACCAAATAGCCACTCATCCAGGAGTACCTAGTCAAGCTGCTGGTGTGAAGCGTGTTGCATCTGACTATTGGGTTGAGACTATGCCTGCATCAAAGCTAAAATCAGATGGGAGAAAGGGCCATGTAACATCTGGAACATTGAGTACTACTGATTTACCTCTAGTTGTAAATAATACAAGTCTTTTGCAATGTGATATTTGTAACATTACAGTTAATTCCAAGGACCAGCTGGAGAAACATTTGAATGGAGTAAAACATAAGCTTAACAGTGGTAGTCTTTTGGACCCTCCTGATTGGTGGATTGGTAAGTTATGTCTTACATATGTTATTTGTTTCAACCATAGCACTAGCATAGTAGTATAGTGCTCATTTTCTATGGTGAAAATTGTGGGTTTGAATCCAAAATGTGGGTTTGAATCCGAAACAAAGTCTTATGAAAGACATGTGCATAATGATTCCCTGCTTTGCACATAGCACTCTGGTCAATATCCCAATCACAATTCTGATAAACTCTGATACTGATAGACTCTGTTTTGCATATTTTTTTTTTAATTGGGAAAAGCAAACTTTTGCCTCTTTTAGCTTGAAATCGATCTAAAGTGACAATGGGTGTAATACAGCAGAAAGATCTATAAATATTGACGTCTTAAATAATGAGCAAAAATATCCTTAAGTTATGTATCGTAAAAGCACTAAAATTTTGCCAATAGAAATTGTTATTTGAGGCTTGTAATCAAATAAATATGGTATTGCATGTTCTGAAAATATTTGATGCATCTATATATGAATATGCAATATGCTGCTGGGTGCACTCAAGTAATCTTATTGATGATATCAGAAATCAGCCACAAATTACAGCACATTTTAATTTTTTCCATAGAACGCGAGAAAAACAGAGCCAAAGATGATAGTGTGAAAAACCAGGCCATGAAATGTGTTATATGTAACATATCAGTGAATTCTTTAGATCAGCTAACAGCTCATATGCAAGGAAAAGTCCACAAGTTTAATAAAGAGAGGCTTAAACAAGGAGGTGGAAAACCACCACTTCCACCTCCTCCCATGCCACCACCACTAACATCAAGTTTTATACCAGCTGGAGCTGGTCATCCAATGCCTCAACAACTTGCAGTGAGGCCAAGTGTGTGGTCCATTAACAAAGGAAACATTCCATATATGGATCATACACCATCAGGCAGTTTTGTGCAACCACCCATAATAAGTATGCCAAGTCACCTTCAAGATGCAGGTAAGTGCTCAAAAATTATTATTTTACTGTAATTATTATTATTGTTATTATAATAATTATAATTATTATAATTGTTATTATTTTCATTTTCTTTTTATAATTAAATTTGTTTACATTGAGAAAATAAACAAAATAGAAACAATTATTTTTCAGTCTCAATTTAGCACATTCTTAAGTCCATGCCATTTGATAATATTACGCGGCTCTCTTGCTTCTCTTGCTATGTGTGGTAAAGTCATCAGAGGAGGAGTGATGAGACTTAGGAATGGGGAATGAGGTTCATGCATGTGATTAGTACAGAACTGTATCAAATTGAAAGGCTTGATCACAAACAGAGAATGACTGCAATGTGTTAACAATAGCACACGTTCTCCATGCAAACAAGGCATCCATACAAAATGATTATGGAGGCCCTACACCAGCAATATTGTGTATATGAAAGCTTTATAGTTTCTATTAATACTAGAGTATAAGTAGTTGTAAAGTTTGGCTGATGTCTGGATTTTTTCCACATAATCCTTGAGCCACATATTCTTATCAGTACCTCAACAAAAAATTATTTTTAAGTTCTACGAAATTGATAAACTTTTATTATTTTAAAGGGCAAGGATATCCAGGTGCAAGAGGACCAGGTGGAGATCAGCAAAGCAGAGCTATGATTGGACCACATCAGCCCAATGAAGGTTGGGGAGGGCCACCTGCCGAGAAAAGTGGAGGTGCTGGGATGTATAGACATGTAGACCCCCAACATCCAATCCCACCATTCCCTGGCCTTGCTCCTGACAATTTTGGTAGAGGCCAAGCAAAACAAGCTTTTGGACGTGGACGGCCAAGTCGAGGTGGTGTTAATCCTAGTACTGGCTATTCCTGTTGACATGAGCATTGTGGTATGTATACTACTCATTGAAATTATCTCGGAGCATGGCTTCCTTTGAACTTTGTCAAAGTCATAAAATTGATCATAGTCTGCGTCTTCCTCCTTCCCCCTCCTAATCTTGCTCATGATTCTCCCCTTACAGACTATCCTTCTTACCCTTATGTGTAATTATTATGCTCACATACAATTATCATCGTGTTTTGTATAAGATTTCTGCATTTAGTGTAGGAGATCCATTCAATAGCCAATGGCTAAGCATTGAATCATTGTCTGTCCTTTCAATGTTACTGTATCACTTGATTCCTTATGCTACAAACTATTACAAACAGTTGGTGACTAACCTCACACTTTGTATGACATGTCTGTTGGTGGAATCAAACCACAGTCATGAATTTTAAACACTCAAATATCTGTGACATAATCATTATAATATGATTAAAATCAACATCATCATTACCATTATTAATAATAGTCATACCTGTCCTCAACATGATTCAGCATCATCATCATTGTTTTCCTGTCATTACTATGGACTGGTCTTTAGATTCAATAATACAGGTGGCATCCTTTGATGACGTCTGTAGGTCTACTGCTCTCAGAGGAGGTGAAGTACTTCACTAGGCTATGTTAGGCAGGAATTGACTCATGAAGGATAGATTTGTAAAAATCTGGAAAGTGGAAATTTGGAAGTTAACACAGATAACATGTAGTTTTACCAGAATGCTCTTTTTTCATTAGGCTTGGGTTAACATCACCATAGTTATCATCATCACCATCATAATTATCATCCTCATTATTATCATCATCCTTATTATTATCATCACAATGATTATCCTCCCTCTCATTATCATCATCACTGCCATAATTATTATCCTCATTATCATCATTATCATCATCCTCATTATTATCATCATCATTATCATCACCATAATCATCATCATTATCATCATCTTCACAAGGGGCAGTGCGAAGCAAGTGTAATGGTGGTCTGTGGCCATGCCCCTATGTGTTTACTGGGAAATGCCCCTTCTCTTTTAAAACTCTGACTTTTTCAAAAAACAAAATAACTATTAGGAAGGAGACATATGGACAAAGTAAATCAAGTACATGTTTTTACAAGAAACTTGTTTTTAGGAAACTAGTACTACGATGGCAAAAAATTAGTACTAAACACAAGAAAATGGAAGAAAAGTTAAGATTTCTAATCCTAAAATAGAGGCTATTGACTTGACTTCGAGCATGGCATGGCCTTGGTTGATATCAAGGAAAGAAAAAGGCCTTTCCTTTCTTATCCAAAGCTAACAATGGGGCTGCATCACTCCTCTGCTTGAAAAGTGCAAGACAATTAGAATTTATGCCTGTTTGAGCCGACCGGGTTCGACCTGTTATTGAGCCAAAGCTAATAATGGGGCTGTATCACTCCTCTGCTTGAAAAGTGCAAGACAATTAGAATTTATGCCTGTTTGAGCCGACCGGGTTTGACCTGATATTATTATGATGATGATGATTATTGTGGTTGTCATCTTTCTGTAGTTTTTGTTTTCATCATTGGCCACATTACCTAAACCCACGGCTGTATTCATCATCTTAATTAACATTACCCTTACCATTTCTATGCTTCTTTCGTCTACCTGCTGGTGTTGTAGTTTGTCTTTGTTACAAATTATATGTGGCAATGATTTTGCTTTGAAAAAATATTAATTTGTGATTTGTTTAATTACATGTTCATTTAACAATGGTTACAAATTTAATTTTTCCATAGGTGACCTGCTCATGAGTGGTCTACATCCATGCAAGGCATGCATGTAAGACTACAAGTGGATATATATGCATATGCACTTGGAAAGATGAGCTGTTTAAGTTTGTAATTATATTGAAAACAATGAATTGTTCACTATTCATGATGACAATCATCATGAACTCTTTAACGCTTAGGTAAACCATACAACTTTCTCTGGTTTTGTTAGTTTTCTATCCAGTACATGAGTAATAATTATGCTTTGGTTTGGTATTATTGTTTTTGACATCACCGACCGCAAAGGAAAGATGTCCTGGCGTTGATACACATGAAGTCTTATAGATAAGAGAAGAGTATGTACAACTATTCAAAAGTCTTGCCCACATAACACATGTTTGCTACTGGCAAAATTGTGCTAGGTGTTTTGTTTAGCAAGACCGTAGACCATGTTTGCATCTTTTTTAGTATTTCCTTTCAAAAGGCAGTTTTTGAAACCAAGAAAATAAGAATGGAGGAAACTTACAGATCACTTACTTAGACATAACGGTTTTTGACCAAAGAATTGTCTTTTTATTTTTTCTGAATAGTGTTTGACATTGAGTTTGTTAAGGAACTGGTCATTCCAATTGCTTTTAAAGCAGGAAATAGATCCAAGACTTACCAGATTGTAAGGTGGAAATTTTTAAGTGCAGCCATTAATTTGCAGTTCAGTAACGGTGGTTCACAGTGATACTGTCGAGGCTGAACTGTTTAACACTGTTGTGTTATAGTAGGAGCCTCTTATCCTTGTTATGTATGTGGGAAGAAATGACATTGTTTCACATATGAATTTAATACAAATACATTTACCTATTGGTAAAAACCTGCAATTGATTTGTTGTGTTGAGCTGATCTTTGACTTTATCTGTCTTCATTTTAAAGCAAAAATAATGATAGATTTATCTTGGTGTCAAGTAGATCATATTCTTAGTAAAAGTTTCAGAGTCTAATTATATACACTTCACATTTCACAAAAATGCTAATATGATGTTAAAAATAAGGCAATTCAAACACACATAAGTAATAACACTTAAGTAACAACCAAAAGAATATAGAGTATCTCCTTCAAAATTTGTACACAAGAATGCTACCTTACAGGTCCACACTGTGCAATAACGTAACTCAAGAGCAGATGAATACATATACATACACATACATACACACATATATACATACACATACATACACACACATATATATATACATACATATATATACATACATACATATACATACATATATATACATACATGTATATACATATATATATACATACATATATATGTATACATACAAATGTGCAAGGAAACACTGCCGTCGTCTGGTCCCAAGCCCGGGGCCCGTCCTAGTTCCGAAGGTGTAAGCTTCTTTGAAAGCTTCAGAGGAACTATGGGTGGGGAAGCGTGGCGGGTTGGGGTCTGGCGAGCCCTGTAAAATCCAGCCAAACAAGCCAGTATGAAAAGTCGTCAAAGGATTCTCAGTTTAACTGATACCGTGCCGGGGCAAAGTGTTTTTCCGACCGAGCACAGTGGAGACGACTGATGCTGGGGCAGTCCACAATGGATGGTCATACTGGTCATCGCGCTCAAAGGACTTAAGTGCAAGTAAGTGCAAGTATACATACACATACATACATATATATACATACATATACATACATATATATACATACATATATAGATATACATACATATATATATACATACATATATAATAAACTACAAAAGCCTCAATCTCCTATGTTCATTAAAAGATTATATAAATTATTTAAAAAATAAACATTTCATATAATGTTTCGAATAATTCTTCTTCAGACTAATGTAAATTTATATATATACACACACATTATGTTTCATCTATTGTTCATACACTGTCATCACATACCTATTGTTAATATTTGGCTTTCATTGTTGATGTTGCTATCATCAAGGTTTTGGACTTATAAAAAGGTTTAAAAGTCAATCTACTAGTATATAGAGGATGAAAAGTAAGACTTAAGCAAAAATGAAACAGGGGAAACAATATCTGCATAGCAATAAAAACGACTGAAGAATGTGATCAAAAATACAAACTTCTGTCTGTAAGGTTTTATTTATAATTTACTTTCTGATAGTGTCAGACAGAAGCTGTTTGGTTTGTTTTTGCAGGTTTTACCCAAAAACCAGTTAACACAATTTATTTTACCCAAATCTTCTCTGTTACAATAAGCTGATTTGGCTAGAAATGTTGTGGCTGCAAGCTTAAGTTGTACGTCTAACCATTTTTTATTATACTCCCTCTTTAGACCCAGTTAAGAACAAAGCTATGGCTGGCATTGCTTCTATTCACACATTATTAGTTTGCGCCATCTCAAGCACAAGCTAAAATCATGTGAATAGAAGCACAAAATATTTGTGAAAACCTCTCCTGTCTGATTATGTAATGTGCACATGATCCTTAAAACAAAGTTGATTAAAGATGAGGCAAGTGTACGTAATGAAAACAGTATAAAAACAGTATACATAACTACTGTGTCAATAAAAGATCAACAACAAGACCATTAGGCAACTTAAGAGAAATGAAACATGCTACTCCTTTCTACTACTTTTACTGCTCCATAATAAACAGAATCATACAATCAAATGACATACATTACATTGATTTCCACAAAGATTTAACTTAATAACTATGTACATAGAGGACAGAAGATGCAATATTTACAAAATTCTGATAGTAATTACATGTATTTATACTGTTGGTTTTGGCATTCAGTTTTGTTTATCATACAAGAAAGTAAACTATTGCCAGAAATTTAAGCTGTGGATGAAAAAGACGGCTTATAACTGCCAAAGTACAACCAAAAATTGTCACAAAAATTGGTGTCACACTGAGTTCAAACAAGTTATCTATTCATTTTGGGATTTCTTGGAAAAGTTGGCTTTATCAGCGATACACTTAGATCGAGTACCAAGGACACACAATCATGAGCTGACTTTTGACTATCCAAAATTTCTAGGGAAAATACAAACTGTCACACTTAATCGTAAATTCACACATTTCAGTCCACTAAAATAGCATTGCTGCAAGCAGGTAAACCACAAGAGCAAGGTACACGCAACATTCTTAATTATAGATTTTTATTTTTAGGGCTTTTATTTTCCTCCACTGAATCTTTCTTTTTACTCAAGTCCTCTTTATACTGTTGGATAACCTCATTGGGCACTTTTCCACCTGCTTCTGCTACATTATACCAGTGCAGACACTAAAAGACGTGGAATAAAATGATAGGTTAAATGTTTACTAATATAAGCTAAACTTTATTAACCCATGTTGATGTATGTGCTACCAAACCAGTCCCTTTTTTACAAAATGCTGGTAAAACATCAGTGTTAGTATCTGTAGGCCTTTCTGCCTATCACTGTGATGGATCATGAGCCAAACTTTCCAGGTGTTAAAGTGATTAGTAGACTGATACAGTTACTAGGGCTTGCTTTTGGTATCTCTTGACTAGCATTCTAAGATATGGCCTAAGAATTTCCATCAACGTCTCCTCAAGGATTTTCTCTTGTTTTCCGCATCTTATTTACACATTAGTCACTCTATCGGAATACTGAATCCTCATCAGTTTTCTAACGTACTGATGGCCAAATACCTTGTACTTTCTTTTGTCCACTACTTTAACTGGCCATGTTTCACATACAGCAAACAGGCTGATGCAGTGTATACTTGGACCTATTAACCATGGCATACCATGGAACACTATTATACCTTTAGACCAGTTTTTATTTTGTACTGATTACTGTTTCATACTTCAATCAAAAGAAAGCCATATGTCTTTCAGGCAATGTGACCTGTTTTGGTTTTATGGCCGATCACTTCATTTCTTCTCTACATGGTTAGGTGTAAGTGGTGGCATTTATGTGTCACTCCATGCTGGATTTTACAATGTGAAAAAATCATTTATACTTTTTGAACAAGCTGTACTTGAGGCTTAATTTTTTGGGGTGCACTGGTTACCATGTAAGAAAATTTGGGATACGAGGGTGACATTTTTCCATTCCTCTGGATGATTTGGTATGGAATACCCCGTAAGAGATTGGACTGATTCAACGACGAAGAGTGATACCATCCAAAAGGCTTCATTCCATCCTAACGTACGAATATACCTTCAAGTTTCACATACACAGTACATAATGGCCAGTAGTAGTTGTCCTTGCAAATGGACACACAATTAGTTAAGTGTCTTAGGCCAGTTTATCCACAGAGCTCTCTATTTTTGTGTAAAGTATCACATGGTAGCCATTGGACATTGGTGAACAATCAGTATATCTTTTTGTTGTTCTGTATCTACTTCATTGCAAAACTATTTTGCAGTCTTAATACACTTGTCTCACGTAAAGGTAGAATAAGGAAGGGCATAGCTAACGATAGGGTAATCTTTCAGTCACAGCCAGTACTATCAATGCATGCATAGAGAATGAGCAATAAACAAAATATGATGATGATAATGATAATAATGGCGATCACCAACGATGATGTAAGATGAATTATAAATCATATATCGTTCTTAACTTTCAGTAGTTATGAGCAATAAACAAAATATGATGATGATAATGATAATAATGACGATCACCAACGATGATGTAAGATGAATTATAAATCATATACCGTTCTTAACTTTCAGTAGTTAGACTGCAATTTCCCCAATAAATCATTATCCTCAGAAATGCATACTTGCATAACATAAAAAGCAAGCAAATAAAAACAAGGCAAAGCACAATGTTATCATTGGGATATTGGTCATTTGGAAAAATTTTCAGTTAACGAAGAAATAGCGCAATCCAAAGTACCACGTGAAGAGGCCCATGTTATATTTTTGCATCACCTATATACTCACGGACGTGGCCTCTGTTAATATAACAAGTGAACTTTGAAAGGCAGACCAACCAAGGATTACTCTAGAACTGTTGTTTTCAATAGCTACCTTTTCCAGTTCTTTCCTTAACTCAAGGTTTTCGGTCTCTTTCTTTACGATGAGTTCCTCTAGAAGTTTGTAACGCATCTTCTTTCGTGCTCGACATTCTCGGGCAGATTGCCGGCTCCTTTGCAGTCTTGCCTCCACATCCACTTTCGCAGGTTTTCTCCCTCGTTTCTTCCTCCCAGCCCCAATTGGTTTCGCCTCCATCACTGTCGTCAGGTCTAAATGCGTGTTCTCGTTCCTATCAATTGGTCGTGTTTCTGATAGTATTTCACGTAAAGTTTTGTCTTCAGGTGTATTTAGCGCAGAAAACGTGCTTGATGCTTCATGCGTGCGATGTTCTTCCAATTTTGATTCCACATCTGTAGAGTAGTAATTGTTTTGATTGCTTTCTGATGTCACCATCAAGGTTTAGCAGACTGGAAACAGCCTGCTGATGAGCAAATTGTTTAGAAACAGCAGGAAGAAATAGGATCCGAGTTCAATGTTATCGTATTGCTGTTGTAAACGACTCTTTCAGGCCTCGCAGGCTATCAAGCTCAGCTCCCAGAGACACGTCGGTTGTGTTATTAACTTACGTTAGAATGTTTACAGTCTAGGGGACAAAAATACAAGTTAGCATTACAACGTTGATATAATTCAAATTCTGTGGTACACAGAGCACGAAGCGACAGGATTGCGGGAGAAAGAAGAAGCTGAATATAAACTGGAGCTTACTTTGTTTGTACTTTATGCATCTCCACAAAGTTGAAAATCACCACAAAGTAATAGGAATACTATCAGTCTTGGCCACTGTTGAGCAGGTCTCCATTCCGTAGTGTTGTGGATGACATCATACCTCAATTTAGATGTTGTTGTTGTTACGTGGAATTATGGGAAGATATATTGAAGCATAATGGCAGCCCCGTCAGCAAAGTTAACAGCGTAATATATTGCAAGCATTAATTATTGCAGAACTAATTTTTGCGATTGTGAGCTTAGAAATGCCATGTCTTGCGGAGTTAATTTCTGCATTTATTTTTGTGTTGCAAAGTAATATGTTATTACTTTAAAAATAATACGAGGAACAGAAAAATAGCTTTTCACGACAGTTCTTTTTTCGCAAAGTAATAAATTTGAAAATCTCTCAAACTTAAGGTCATGAAATGTTGTTTTAAAAATGTTGTTTATGGGCTCTCCATAAGCTTCCTATTCTTCTTCGTCGTCATCAATTGATGGAGTGGAAAAATTACTAACATCATCCTGATTAACAGGTATCACCAGTGTTGCCAGATTGCACATGCGCGTCGTCGCACAAATTGGGCGAAAAGTCGTCCAAAGGTCGCCCAAAATGGATTTGCTGAATTATGACGTCATATGAAAAATTAGTGGACGTTTGAGCTCTTGGAGTGATTCTAGTTTACAAGTAATCCATCGCAATATCAGTAGTTTACTGCATTGTTATTTCTGCCAAGGTTGCACTCATGCTCATCAGTGTGTTTGTCTGGCCGTCTGATCCAAAGTAAGCAAAAAGGTCATGGAGAGATTTGATGAAATTTGAAGGCAATGTCCAAAATGGGTCTCCGAACAAGCGATCAGGTTTTAAGAGTGACCGGATCTCCATGAACTCAACAATATTTAAAGGATAATGCACCACTTAGTGATGGGGTGGTTTTCAGTATATACACATGTAACTCAACAAAAATTGTCTGGGTAATCGGGTAAAGATGAATACTTTTCCAATAGGTCCTACTAGGTATCAAAGACTGATCTGGATGTTGGCAAAATTGCGGATACTATAATTCACAAAAATAAGGCGTGTCTGAAATTGTGAACAAAATGGACTCTAAACATGGAACAGCGCAAAACAAAATATAGCCACGACAGCAAGGGATGCGCATGGAATGCCTAGAACCCGGAGTTAAATAACGACAAAACCTGTAGTAGCAACAATCGGTAGTGTTTTTTGCTATTTTATGTGAAGTAGGCTTCCCCAAGCTAACATTTCACTTGTGTTGGCTAAATGGAATGGCCTGGATAATTACGAAGCATCTGCGAGGATAATTTACTAGTCGTGCTGCAAACCCACAAATATACGAGGAAAACACCAACTTTGTGAATGCATGGTGAATGTAGCATGTAAAAAAAACACGATGCACTAAATAAGCCTTAACCGACCGGAAAATTCTAAATAACCTTAGAAAACGGAGAATAATTTAGTGAAAAAATATGAGAATTACGGTCAAAAGTTTACCAATAATAAAGAAGCAAACTAACGATTAGCTTGGGAAAAAGCACAGGAAAAGATAAGATGGAAATTGAAGAAGAACATAGTTGCCTTTTTGTTTCTCCTTACCTGTTCGTTACCTTATTTCATCTCTACTATGATGCAGAATACAAAATAAAATCAAAACCAATCTATAAACCTTTAATCAGCCACGATGTTCGCATAATCGACGGTAGTATAATACAACACAATAAATAAATCACAATGCAATACATTAAAATGTAGGTTTATTATAATGCAGTAAAATGGAAAACAAAACAGTACAGTATAATAACATAAAATAACACAAGCTAACGCAATACAACACAAGCTAATGCAATACAACACAAGCTAATGCAATACAACACAAGCTAATGCAATATAACACTTGCAGTAAAATGAGACACGGAATAAACAAGGAATAAATATAATACAGTACACTATAACCAACCATACTAATAAATATAACATGTTTTATGGCTTATTTTGACTCTTAGAGATTGAACAAGAATGTACACTCTCTCCAGCACTCTTTAACATCTACACAGAGAGCATAATGAGGAATCTGCTGGATGACGACGTAACAGAACAGTTTGATTTGGTTTATGGTGGAGGGTCAAAGATGGGGAACCTCTGATAAGCAGATGCTGCTGCTCTGATACCCAAGTCAAGATCTGGACTTAAGAAATATGTCGGCTCAGTGAGTAAGAAGAGCAAGGAGTATAGTTTGAAAATGAATGCTTCCAAAACATATATTATGGCAGCGGCCAATAAGGATGACAGGAATGATATTCGATGATGACAGGTCGATATTAGAGGAAGTTGATAATTTCAAATATCTTTGTGCAAGAACCCAGAGTAATGGTGATGTTACCAAGGAAATCAAGAGTAGACTCGCCATGGGTTTAAAAGCCTTCAGTGATATGAGGAAGTTACGGAAAGGACAGGACAAGGAGACAAAGCTCAGAGTTCTCTCAGAGCCTGCTTCTTCCCAATGACAATTTATGCTTGCGAGTCTTGGGTCCTTCGGAAGACAGACGAGAAAAGAATCACATCCTTTGAAAACACAAATGGTACCACAGGATTTTGAGAGTCCCCTGGCTGGAAAGGCGCGCAAATGAAGACATGGTGAAGGAGCTATACGTAACCAGTGATAGTATCTTCGAAGCTGAAATATTTTAGTCCCACATTAGAGGCATGATCGAATGGAAAAGCGAATTCTTGAGGCAACCATTTCGGGGAAGCGTAGCAGAGGAAAGTCAAGATGGAGATGGGATAGAACTATAAAATAAATTTTTGGTTCTATGGAAAAGGCAAATAGGATCGCTCAGAATGGTCGTTTTTACAACACTGCCATAAACACAAGCGACGCTCTCAGAGTATGCTCCAACGACGACGACGGGAGATCCCGTTTCCCTATGACATGATATTTTGGCGGGAAAAATTTTAATTACCAAAATGGCGTTGCTACATTACAGCTGATTTCGCTCGTCGTGCTGCTCAAGCGGGAAGGGTATCAAACGAGATAATGGAGACGACGTTTTTGGCATCCTTGATCACTTTAGATCTAGAGACCACATCCACTGCCCCTAATCAGAGTTTGCAATCCAGTGCCATGACATGGAATCAGCCCATTTTTCAGTCAATTTTGATTGCTGGCCCTCGTCACTCAGGAAAAACTTCGTTCATGTTCGAGCTTGCCTTTCAGTTTGCATGTCAACGAATACCCGTTATCTTTATAGCACCTCGTAAGATTGATACGCTCCCTATGTTTGTTGGTGATCGCAAACTACCGGCACCATCTGTATTGAAGATTATCGACATGGTTTATCCACAATCCACTGGTGATTTACTGTCATTCGTTTCGTCTCTTCATTTGACGAAGATCTCGAATACAGGACTTGTCGTTGTTGACAATATCGATCATTACTTTGGAAATGGTGACAAAACAGCTGTCGCAGAGGAAATTGCCAAAGTGTGTGCGTACATAATAGATGCTGTATCATTCATTAATAAAATACGGTAAGATCTTCTCGTAACCAATATTTTGCTGCGAGACTACTCAACTGACTTGCCTGCTTTAAGTCCAGTCCTAGTCTTTTAATCAAATAAATTTTACCCTAGGGTTATTTTCGCAAAAATATGGTTGTACGATAGAAAAAGGTAAAGGCACAGTGTTGCATTATGTTTGAAGCAGAGTGGTAAAGGGTTGGGTCTAATGAAAAGTTCATTTCTACTACAATCGCTTGAGTTACTGATTGAATTTTTTATCTTGGTGCACGTGGCCCCTAACACTCGCGCAAGTGCATTTTTTACATTGCTTTGTGGATTTTGGAACGTAAACTTTACTCTCGTCAAAGCTACAATGATTACTGCTTGTCTACATTCGAGCAACACAAACCAGACGTATGTCTCACTTGATGTTACTAGGAATTAATTTATACGAAACAAATGTGAAGAAATCGTTAAAGACTTTTGAAACATCCAATGCTATTTTTAAAGCAACTAGTAAGTACTTATAAAATATCTCGAGATCTCTATGGCACATGCTTGGAAATGTCCTTAGACCTTTGACCCATAACCTATGCCAATAGACCGAATATAACGTTTTCTTTTCTTAATATTATCCAGGGACTCCTTTGATACCAAGTGTGTTCTAGTAACAACAGTATCAACTGAAGATGAAGTCTGCTTTCTTCAACAAAAACAGTTACTAGAAAGATGGTTTCCTACAATTCTCAAGATCCAAGAAACCAATTGCAAAGTAACAGAGACTACAGTCCCCCCAAAGTATCAGATAATTAATGACAAACATATCAAAAAGAAAGAAGGCAGCCTGGAAGCATTGCTTTTTACTTGTAAGGTAGCAAATAAAATAGATTACACTTTTCATGATGGTAAAGTCCTGCTACAACAAATTGATTCCTATTGATGGAACCACTCACAGTTTGAACCCTTCAAGCTTGGTCCTGGCCCATTATCATAGCACAAGCAAGACAAAGCCTCTGGAAATGCACAAGAGGGAAAGTTGGGCAATATTGTGTGTAGCTACAAATCGTGGAAACATCTGTGTGTGATGGATTGCAGAAGATACAAAGTTATTTTCACTCAGTGTATGCAATTGTATACATATGAAAAGTTGTGGTATTTATTTTTACAAGTTTGTATGGAGTTAAGTTGAGAGGGAGGTTTTTGACTCGATATTGAAAGAAGCTTGTTTTGGTTGGCCTTGAAAGAAATTTTATCACTGTGTAATGTAAATTTCTAGCAGTTTGAAGGCTAATGTATTAGTATTCATTTGGAATCCCACTGCTCACGTAGCTGGAGATGCTGTTGCTTACTAGTAGTAAATGCTGTTTTTTGTGTGTCAAAACTAGATATAAGCAATTTACGAGGAATGACTTTGCAGCGATTATGTGCCTGTTTTGTTGTACAGCAAGACTAAAAATCCTGTTTATGGCACTTGGCCAAAAATTCAGTGTTAGTCCTTAATCAGAATCAGTTTATTTTACACCAGTCATTTTACTTTGTCATACAACATAATTATCAACAGTTATTGGTATTTGTTGATTAATCATCATGGCTCCTGTCTAATTCACAATGTCCTAATTAAAATGCATTTTATGTAGATTTGTTTTTTCAATCAAACAGCTATTTTTATACCAAAATTGGATGTCTTAATTTTGAGTGGGTGCTTTTCAAACAGGAAAATATTACAA
>JANTCA010028448.1:0-22036 GCA_024741275.1 Chironex yamaguchii | reverse complement strand
TCATATCATATCATATCATATCATATCATATCATATCATATCATATCATATCATATCATATCATATCATATCATATCTTATCATATTATATTATATTTTATCTTAATTGTTTGACTTGCTAGGATGACGAAGAAGCTGCTAGGGTAGCTTTGTCAGCAGAAAATTTGGAAAATGCCGCTAGCTCGGAAGAGGTATGTTCGGAGGAAGTCTTGTTTTTACTTAAAATGCATGTTATGAATGTGTTCAGTAAGCCCATTGGATGTGCATAAGATTGATGGATGAAACAGAAAACGCATACTTTCCTTTACTTATCAATCAGGGGATTGAGGGTTTTATGAGATATTTTGCGAATCTTGAGGACCACCTATGTGTAGAGCCGACCTTCTTTAATCACTCCCGTAAAGTTTCTATTTACAAAGTATTCATCAGTAGCGTGACTAAGACCTGGAAGGTGTAGCAGTCGCAGAGGGGTCTTTTTTTGTCCGCAAAGGGGCGCTTTGGTTGCAACTTTTGGGGTACTATACGTAAGTTGTTCACTTTGGACACGCGATCATGTAGGGCAAGAGGTCATAGTAGTCAACGTCCTTGAAGGGAAACTGAAAAGGTTCCTTCGCGCTCTTTGAACTCTTGGTTCAATCGTAATAGACGTTAGCCTGATCTCTTTAAGACGAATTAATAAATTTTCCTTTTTTGGCACTTGTTTAACACTTATTATGTATTTATAGTGCCGTATGTTTCGCATTCGTGAAATTGTATCTGATTACTGCTCGCTCTTTTAGGAGAAGCAAAAACAACGAGAGGATGAGATTAATAATTTGAGGGATACACTAGCAGCACTCAGTCAAAAGCTTGAAGATGTTCGTGTCAACAGTAAACGTGGAGAGGAGGAGTGCACCGAGGTGATATCCTAACGCCAGTATTTCTTTCCGTTTGCTCTGCATTGTTTCATGTTGTATTATATTCTGTTATTTATATAATCTTAAACGTTTGACAAAAGATGAGTCGTGAATGTTGCCTTTTGTTAGTTACCTCATTACTGCATAGGCTTGAAACTACTACTAGCAAGAAGATACAAAGTTAACTGTCTTGTTAGTATGTTTTATCAAGCTTAGCTGTTAGTGTATTGAGCACTGATACATACATCTGCCACTGACGAAGGCTTAAGGCAAAACACAAATATAAAAATGAAATTAATGAGTGTCGGCTCATGATAGAAAGGAGTTGGAATGTCTGTCGCCTAATCCTGTCTGTCTGTCGAGATGGCACATCGGTTTGAGTCTTGGTTTTGAGTCTGAGGTTTGTGAGCTCGAATCTTTTCGATTAAGAATGGGCTTTCATTGCGTTCTACTACCAATAATTTTCCTGGGGCGGCGACTTGTGGGAGTCGAACTCACAACCTCTGATTTTTATGTCTTGTTGATTTGGCTGTCATTTGTAAACCTTGATGTAAACACATGTGGCAGTAAATAATGTTTGTCAATTGTAGATCATGGAGAAGGATGTTGGGTTGCAGCATTCTGTTAAAGAACAAGAAGATCTTTATAGAGTGAAGAAAAAGACTATTGATCTCCTTCCAAATGCTACAGAAAATATCAGTAAATTAGAGGTATGTGGCTGATAACTTTGTTTTCGTTTCTTCAATAAGACCTATTGTAATCTTGCCAATCATAGATTTTTTATACAATAAAGTTTTCGATGTAAAAACAGATTAATTAGAGGTGTAGTGAAGTCGATTCGGGTAAGTATCGAGAAGATAGAAACTAAAAGCTGTTATTAAATCGCGCTTTGGGAAACAAACTTTTTTCTGCTGTCCCCCAAACTATTTACCACTATTTTGTGCCGTGTGTGTCTTTATTGTCACCACATGAAACCCCAATAAAAATGTAGGAAATGTTCGACGGACGTAGTTGGGAACATCGGACGTAGGTGGCAACATACGTGGTCCTTTTTTTGTTTTCTTCATCGTTTGGATGGTCATTTTCGGACCCCAGAAGGATAAATGGTCGAAAGATTAAAGAGAAGTATTAGCTTTCTAATTGGTTCACTGTCACAAGAGGCAGCAGTTCTCCTCGCCCTCCTATTTCCTCTTGCCCCTTTTCGCCCTCCTATTTCCTCTTGCCCCTTTTCGCCCTCCTTGTCCTCTTTTTTCTTTGTATCATGATCTTCTTCTTCCCCATATCCTATTACACCTCAATGGCCCTTATCCTTCTCAGTAAGCTTCCCCTTCCTCGATAAACCTCCCCACACCCATAAATGATCCTTTTCGCCACTGTCATCTCTCTCTACAGTTCTGTTCCTCCTCCACAGTCGTCTTTTTTCTCTACAGTCGTCCTCTTGCTGCACAGTCGTCCTCGTGCTCCACAGTCCTCCTCTTTCTCCATTGTATCTCAGGTTCTTCCTATCATGTTGATCCTTGCCGACTTACAAGAAGTCATTACATTATAAGAGTGAGACAAAGGATGAGAATTCATTTTACAATCTTTGTAATCTAGTTTTTGCCTTCTCCTAAAGCAACTGGTACAGTCTAGCTCACAGAGACTTGTTAATTTGGCGGCGCAATGGGAAAAGCATCGAGCACCACTTGTTGATCAGCTGAGGGAATTAAAGGCTTTGAATGAAATTAAAGAGGTATGATTATATCGTATTTGCATCTAACTTAAAGGTGTATGAACTCAGGACAATCAAGTTGTCCAATGTTATGTGGGATAGGATCCAGTGTAAATACTTGCAAAACTCTTCGATTATCCTGTATTAAATCTGCTCATACAAGGTACATTCCCTGAATTTTTACACAAGATATTTTGTGATGCATTTTATTTTGTTTTTTCGTAGTAGCAGACACGGAGTGAGTATGTCAGTTTAACCTTAGATTATGGTCATATTGATAATCTTATTGCAAAGTTACTGTGGCACGAAAACATAAATATTTTCTTTATCAGAAAGTGTTGATTACTGATTATAGTGTATGAATAATTGTCTCTTTCCTTGTTTATTCCTGTCGCTCTCACATCCTTGTGTCACCCCTCCCTCTACCCTCTCTTAGCTATCCTCTTTTGTTCTTTATCTTCGGCAATCTTGCCTCCTCTCCTTTGTTTTGCCTCTTCTCCTTCTTTTCCTTGACTCAACCACTTATCCTCTCTTATCCTTTAGCCTGTCCTCCTTTGCCTTCCCCTTCTTTTTTCATTTCCGTGAATCCTCTCACCTTCTTCTCCTCATTCTTTTTTCTGCCCTCAACGGCTGCTTATCCAACTCTCGCTTTCTCATTTACAGTAAGTCTTTTCCGATCTTATTATTCACCAGCATCTTCTTCTGTCGTCCAGTACAATGACCTGCTAACTACTTGTCATTCCGCTTGTTCTCGCCAAGCGAAACGCACCCTGCTTCTCTCACGATATTTTGTCATTAATATCTTTTATTCTAGTCTGAATTCGAAGAGAAAATCTCCCTCATTAAGTCAGTTCGCGAGAAGATGAAGGAGGCAGCTGATGAAGTTCGGGTGAAGGAGGAACTCCAGAAGCAGCTGGTAAGGCATTATAATTCTTACATATATTTAAGTACGTAAATGTGATACAATACATAGAGTTCACAGGCAAACTTCACAAATGCATAGCTTAAACGATATTATTCAATGTCCTCTATGATCATTACCGGATAACGCAGTAGAGGCCTCTGGTTTGCAGCCGACGTTAGAAGCTCACTACTGCACAGTATCCTCTTCTATACTGTTATGATTTGGAATGAAATTTTTGTACACGTTTGAGAAATTCTTATCTCTCACGAGGAAAAGGAAAAGTATTCCAGTGTGTTTGAAGAATGTTTATTTCATTTCCCTCCAGGACCACGTTGAGTTGGTCTTATACTTGGCCTTTCCTGGAGGCACGGCATTACGTGAATACCCTTTGTTCCTTGTTGATGCTACAGATACACATTTTGAACGGGGCTTTTTTATTTCTGAATAAATGATTTAACTTTGACTAGAAGCAAGTCTTTTTAAGACACGATGTGTGGTGCTTCGACAAGATTAGTACAGCACTGCTTTGCGTTTGTTTTGTAATCTATGGATGTACATTCATTATGTAGGCTGCTGAGTATGAACGAATGGGTAAAGACACTAACAGATCAGTGTACACACGACGAATCCTAGAAATAGTTGGTAATATCAAAAAGCAAAAAGAGGACATTGATAAAGTCCTTCTGGACACCAGAACTTTGCAGAAAGACATCAATTTGTTATCTGGTAAATTGGATAGAACATTCACGGTAACAGATGAGCTTATTTTCAAGGTAAGGAGAAAATGTCTCTGCCCTAGATCTTGTTATTGAAGCTTGATCTTGAAAAGTTGACCATGAGGTGTTTATTTACAATCCCTTAAAATGTAATTTGGGTATCTACAAAAATAGCTCAGCCTGTTTGTCTCATTTGTTTTTCCGTCAATTACTCTTCCTTGTTTTTCCGTCAGTTGATCTTCCTTTTTTCCGTCAATCGATGTTACTTGTTTTTCCGTCAGTCAATCTTCCTTGCTTTCCCGTCAGTTAATCTTCCTTGTTCTTCCGTCAGTTGATCTTCCTTGTTTTCCCGTCAATCGATCTTCCTTTTTTTCCGTCAGCTGATCTTCCTTTTTTTCCGTCAGTTGATCTTCCTTTTTTTCCGCCAATCGATCTTCCTTGTTTTCCCGTCAATTGATCTTCCTAGTTTTAGAGTCAGTGAAACTTCCATGTTTTTGCCGTCAATTGATGTTCTTTGTTTTTCCGTAAATCGCCCTTCCTCGTTCTCCCCTTATTCTCCATTCGGCACCGAGTTATTTGTATACTAGTTGCGTAATAGTGACTGCTGATACTCAAAGGGTTCTTTCATGTTGCAATACTTTTAATATTTCTCGTAGGATGCGAAAAAGGATGAATTCAACAGAAAGGCGTATAAACTTCTAGCAAACCTTCACGAGGTATTGGCCCTAGTTTCTGTAACTTTATGTTTTCCGTTATAATTTTCTATGTTATCTTCAAATTCGATAGCTGGTGACGAATGCCCGCATTGATATCGGCATCGTACCTGGCTCGAGCTGGAAAATTCCTAAGAAGTATTTCTGACACAGCGCCACTTGGCCAGTTTAAGTTGGAATAGCCGTAAAGAAGGTAATGGATGCTCGTGCGACAGGAAGCCACTACAAGTGAAAAACGGTGACTGTCGAAAGACCACCAAAGCTGTACTTAATGTAAGCTGTAACAGAAACCTAACCAACTTAAAGTAGGTAGAAATGAGTGGAACTAATATTCAAATGGAAAGTACTAGTGACCAGGGTAGACATGTGATAACCGAGGAATCGAAAATGCAACACTACTTCGGTATGCTCGTATTTATGTAGACATAGCAACAGCTACGTCATTTGTGAGCACTGGAAGTAGGAGGGAGAATGATAAGTGCAAGCAATGGAATTAAGACAGAGAGGGATCAGTATGAACATAGCGCAAGGGAGAAAATGACGAATTTGTTTATTGGAAGAAGAAAAGAGAGTGACAAATAAGAGCATTGGAAGAAGACAAGAGAGTAACGAATGCGAACACTGGAAGAAGAAAGGAGACTGAGGAATGTGAGCATTGGAAGAAGAAAAGAGAGTGAGGAATGTGAACATTAGAAGACGAAGAAAAGAGAGTGAGGAATGTCAACATTGGAATAAGAAAAGAGAGTGAGGAATGTGAGCATTGGAAGAAGAAAAGAGAGTGAGGAATGTGAACATTGGTAGAAGAAAAGAGAGTGATGAATGTGAGCATTGGAAGAAGAAAAGATAGGAAAGAATGTGAACATTGGTAGAAGAAAAGATAGTGAAGAATGTGAACATTGGTAGAAGAAAGGAGAGTGAAGAATGTGAGCATTGGAAGAAGAAAAGATACTGAAGAATGTGAGCTTTGGAGGAAGAAAAGAGTGTGAAGAATGTGAACATTGGTAGAAGAAAAGAGGGTGACGAATCTGAGCATTGGAAGAAGAAAAGAGAGTGACAAATGTGATAATTGGAAGAAGAAGAAAAGAGAGTGAGGAATGTGAGCATTGGAAGAAGAAGAAAAGATAGTGAGGAATGTGAACATTGGAAGACGAAGAAAAGAGAGTGACGAATGTGAGCATTGGAAGAAGAAAAGAGAGTGAGGAATGTGAACATTGGTAGAAGAAAAGAGAGTGACCGATGTGAGCATTGGAAGAAGGAAAGAGAGTGAGGAATGTGAGCATTGGAAGAAGAAAAGGGAGTGATGATTTTAAGTATCGAAAAAGAAAAGAAAGAAAAAAATATTAGGATGTAGACAGTTTTGTAGAGTAATGTATGCGAATATCGGAAGAAGGAACAGTGGGAGACTGGAGATACGTTGACAGGACGTATCATGCGGATACAAGGCTGACAATGTTATTATGGAGAGTGGAGAAGAATTACTCGTACCGTAAACTCCGTATAGTAGCCTACAGAGTTATTATTGATAACAGAAGGGCGTTTTTGTCTAGTATTCCTCTTGAGAAACTGTTTTATTTGTGCAGTATTTTAGTACCTCCGCCCCTTTTTTCTTCCTGTTTGTTCAGAATTTTGGTGTCTTGGTCAAAACAGTGGAAGACACGGGATCCATTATGCGTGAAATTCGCGACTTGGAAGATCAGATTGATAACATACGAGAAAATGAAGATCACGAGAACTATCAACAGATAATGAAGGACTTGAAACAGATGAAGCAGGAAAATGCTTCACTTGCAAATAAACTGAAAGGAAGCAAGTAGGAGGATAATAAGTGGGGCTGTTCATTTGGGTAGGAGACACGGGAGGAGGGGGGTCGGGGAAAGTAATGATAGCTGGGGAAGTAAGTTTGTAATGTTAGTGGTGTAAGTTGCTGTCTGTCTACAATTTATATAATGTCATATTCATATTTTGTAAGCAGATACGTACCTAGAATTGGAGAACTAATGGAGTGGAGAATCGTTTTGTATCGTCACCCATTGACCCGCATAGAGTATGATTAACATTCTTGAAAATTGACCTTTATGGAAAGCATTACTAAATAGATATGGTATTAATGACGTATGCGAAATAGTAGAAGCTCTTTTATTTCCTCGTTTGTTAATTTCAAATTATGACGTAGTAAATTACTAGTACATCACTAATGGAAGTAATGTCACATAATGATATCCCTCGTGCTTGTTATCTGATGACGGCGGTCACCAAGCTTTCTGGATAGTTGGTGTAATGGAATACTGCGTGTATACGTCCATGGGCTTATAGTATTTCACGTGTCGGTTTAGTGGGCTTATTCACAGGCGGTCGGTGCTTCGTTACGGATTGAAAAATGATGTATTGCCTAGATTATAACCCAATATGGGTTTTATTGAATTGGATATTATTGCCGAGTCGAAATTAAACAAAGTCAAGTAGCTTCAACTGAGCTTGCGCTCGTTCCCCTATTAGCTCCACTTTTGTGTAAGTGTAAGAACATTTATATAGAGTAATTGTTATTAACTGTGAAAACAACCTGAAAATCCTTGACCTTGTTTAGGCTTATGTAGGGGAAAAATAGCTCCTCAGTTTAAATAAAGATTGTCTATGAAATATGAAGGTGGTAAAAGCTTAGATAACAGTCGTTTAAGAGGCTTGTTCACACATATTTATCTAGAGTTAGGCGTCCAGAGCCCAGTTTGCTTCCTCGTTCCCCCAAAATTTGGTTGCCGTAGCCATTAGAAGAAAAAACTGGAATGCGAAGCAGCTTCAGGGGATAAATACCAGTGTATGAAATAAGTTTATGATTATTAAGGGGAGTGGGTCCGAATCTTCTTTAAAACATTATTCACGTTTGCCATGCAACTGGTCACATGGTGCCACTTAATATTACGCTTTGGGTAGTCAAGGACCCTGAAGTACATATTCGGCCTGTTCAGTGTCCATTTAAGGTCTGGCACTTGTAGACATCTTGTCATTTCAATGTGTTACCAAGACAATTACTTATTTTCTGGTCAACGTGATCCAATATTGTTCTTACGTGTTTTGTCTTAGAAATGTATCTTACGTAAAAGTACCAGACATCTCGCAAGATACGAAATTTACAATTTTAAAATGTATTGCACCGAATCGAGCCATGTTTTCTCGTTACGATCAAATGAAGCAGTCATAATGGAGTGCAAAGGTTAATTTATTCTAATTAATGCAATTATAGAATTGTTTATTGAGTTATTTTTTACTCTGATAAATGTAATTATTTTATCATGTTTGTTAAAGTGTGAGTGAAGTTACGTCTTGGTTATCTTATGCGAGCTAGGTTATCACATTTTGTACTCCATTACATCCTCTGCAAACAAGATCTTGACCTTTATTACTTGTCGCAATGTTATGCTGTCTTACTGCCAACATTGAATAGATCTCTTCTGATTCTTACTACTGTTATAGAGGCATCACAGAGACTTTAATTTAGGTTTTTCCTACTACTTTGGTACCCACCACTTCAAAATGTCACGTGTGCCTAGTGCCCAGGACACTAGGTAGAACCTTATCTCCTAGATCTTTATTTTGTGTGCTTATTAAGTCAGCTGGTTACATCGCCTGGATTAAGGAGTGAACGTAGGATTTTTACGAGGAATGACTCCCTTCACAAATTACCTTGTTCATTATTGCTCTTACTGGTGTGGTGACTGTCATTCCATCCTGTAAACGCTCTTTTTGAGCGACCACAGGTGGTCTTAGTAAATACAGCAATAGCGTTAATCCTCCAATTAGCCCCCTGGGGGCTTATTTATTTTTGTTAGATTTGGATGGGAGCTTATACGAGATGGGGGGGGGGGTTATAAAATTGTTTGAACCATACCACTTAAACATTTTCAAAATTTCTTTCTTTTCATAATTTAAAAAAGAACAATTTAAATATAAAGTTAGTCTATAATTCCTTACCTATACTTATGCAATACCATATTCTGGACTAGGTCTAGATAGCAAGCATACTATCAAGACCTCTAATCTCGTCATTGAATTAGCAGAGCTTTAGATGCCTACAAAACCATTAAGTGTTACTCGGCCTGTAGGACCTTTTGAAGAACCCTGATGTAATTTATGCCATCCACTAAGATGCCATGCCTAATATGCCATCCACTGGTCCTCCCGGTCGGGGGTTGGGCACAGTGCTACCTACTCTCTTCCGTAAGAACGGCTACGTTACGGATGTCATAGAACTATGTTAACAATGTCATAGAACGATTCATTAATTCACTTAGACATTGTTGCCAGTTTGTAAATCGTTACGTCGGTCAAGTTTTGACGCAAACTATAAGGATACCGTCTCCACGAAAAGTAAGTCCAAGACTAGCCCCTCTCCCTTTACTCCTTTTTAAGAAAAACTTGGATCTGCTATTGCTCGCACCCGATTGTAGCGTACGCATTTTCTAGGAAGGGTAGGTGTCTGGTATTGACATGAGTAAAGTTAAAAATGGCTCTTATCAGCAAATTATGCTATAGTTTGCTTTGGTGTTAAGCTGTAAAGGACTACGGTCTAACGTATTAAAACATAGTAATATATAAGTAACTAAATAAATATATAATTTAATAACTGAAGAAATGAAGAAATGAACAAATCAATAATTGAATAAATGAATTAAAGAATAGTCGAACAAACGAATGAATGAATAAATATAGAAAGAAAGAAAGAATATATAAATACCGTTTGTCATCGAATTAGCCTCTTGAGAGCTTAGTTCCTTTTGATATTTTTGGATGGGGGCTTATTCGAGGGGAGACTTGTACGAAGGAGGCTTACAAAATTATCTGAAACTTACCACTTTCAAATTTTCAAAATTTCTTCTATTTTATGATGAAAAATCATGATTTAAATGTAAATGTTTGTTTATAATCTCTACGATAGCTTTGGTAATATAATTGCTTTCTACTGATTATAAAATGGCCGAAGGACTACTAGTAAATTTTGATATGAATTTAAAAGTAGATTGTACGGCTCTAATAGAAGAACATATTTATTAGAAAACGTGGTGCCTTAAAGTAGGGGACGGACTGTTTTGCCATAAGCACGATTGGGAAGGAGTCATGCAATATGACCGTAATGCAATTGGCGTTTTTCAGTCATTATGCCACGAAGCGAGCAATAAGCTGGTCATATTCCAGTTGAAATTTCTCAACTGATAAACTATTTTCTCGATGCTGCAAATACAAACACCGTGACTGCTGTCGTTACTGCGAAAATAAAACGAGAAATTGGTTTTTCCAGCGAAGTATATTGGATACACAGAGATGCCCTGATATTGGTGGATAAACTGCTAGAAAACAAAATCTTTTCGAACTCGCTGTACATAACAATGGGATTGTTAAAGGATCTGGTATGTTTAAGTCTGTAATTGCTTGATAAGCATTTAATTTATCGTTGCCAAATGCATGGATTTTTGTAGTTACTCGATAAAACGCCAATCGGAACCTCATATGGTAAAAATCAACTTGTTAGCAGTGGGAGCTTATTCGAAGGGAGGTTTATTAAAAATTTGTAGTTCTAGGGCGAGGGCTTATTGGAGGGGGCTTTTTCGGGAGAAGAGTGTGCAATTCGAGGACCTACTGTATTTGAATGCATGTAATATATACTTATGTCTGTTTGTGTGCCTGTATGTGACATCAACTCAGAATCAAAATGAGGCGAATTCAACATGACCACTTGCACGTGTATTGTGTAGTTGCTTCTGTTCCCTTGTACACACTGAAACGTAGACTTAGGATCACAGTAAACATTATTTTAGATCGTCTGGTGGAGTGCCATCGTTGAATTAAAACAAATCATATTATGACAGCTTCAGTTTGTTTTTCTTAACAATTGAATGCCAGACCCGGATAGCGGCATACATGTACGCCTAGGTTAAGCTTGCATGTTCGTAAGCAATACTGATTCACGTATACTGTAACAAGTAGTAAACAAGTTCACTTGAGGGATCAGCGAAGATGTTGAAGACCAAAGTTTTCACAAAGAAGAACAGAAAGGGTGGTCTTGTGAAGGTTGTTCGAGAACATTATCTACGTGACGATGTAAGCTGTGGTGCAAGCCATTGCTCTGTGTGTAGTACAAAAGCCGCAATCTTGGAAGAAAATCCTGAAAGTCTTTCGGAAAAATGCAACTTTCCGCATTACCTTCTAGTGGACACAAACGTCGTTCTTCATCAGGTATAATCTCATTTTGTTTATAGCGTAATTTTGTGTCTGTGAAAATCACGGAACTGCTAGGAAAATGCAACTGGAGTAGCTTGCTGTAACAGAATTTCTTGAGCTGTTGCATTCGAGTCGATGATAATAATAATCCAACCAGGCCTCTCAGCAGCCACTAAAAACATGTCAATAACTACGTACTCACAGTCATCAAGGTACTGCTTATTATCGACTATCAATTCTGCACTAAACTATACTGCACAATTGTCAGCAGCCCTGCCCCTACCATTACTATGCCATTTATTGTATCTCTCGACACCACCCTGGCACCATGTCCACTATTTCGGATAGTATTGAAACCGTGGCGAAGAGATCATGACTTTGGCCTTGATCTTCTTGCTGTTGATATTTACACGTGTTTCAGTGTCCAATCGTTAGCCCCCCAATTATACCAATGCTGCCTATTCTATAACCGCGGATCACCTATACTGAGGAATATGGCGGCTGCGCGAGCAATATAATACTTTGTTAAAAAGTGTGCATGTACAGTTGGTAGCTTGCACGGGCGATATATTGTCGAAAACCGCCATATTTCTCAGTATGGACAGTCACAGTAGGTGCGATTCCCCTAAGTATCATCATGACGTACATGATTTATATACAGTAGCTATCAGAGTCACCTATAGTGTCAAAGGAGGAGAGGGCAAACATAACTGCTTCAAGTCTGCACAATCCTGCTGAGTCATTGGATTGCACGTTGTGTAATTGTATGAATGTGTAATTATAGCAGAGTCTGAGGAGGAACTCATTTGCACCCTGACTCTTTATCGTGTTTGGTAGCAGTGCTATTTACTTTATGATGGTTTGATTGTCATAGATTGATGCATTAGAAGATGCTACTTTGAAAAACATAATCGTTTTGCAAACAGTTTTAGAGGAGGTAAGTTACGTATATTTTATCCATAAAAGTTAGTGCAGATATTACAGTCATAAAATATGGAATGATATTTACACTGTTTATCCTTACGAAATTTGGACTAGGCTTCCATTTACATATCTGACACTTTGGATGATGAACTGACATCTTGTATGTACAAAAATGTGCTGTTGCATGACTAAAGCCTTGCAGGGTGAAACCTTTCAGAACATTTTGAATACGTTTTAAACTATACTTTTTAATTTTTTTCATGACTTTAAATTTGAAATTAACTTATGAGACTATTATTAGGGTTATTGACCAAGAATGTTTTGAATTAGACCTGCCTATCTGTTAAAAACAACAAAGAGACCTTTGGTTACTGAAAAACCTTTTACAGAGGTCAATACATTAAAGGCGAGGCTTGAGCATTTTTGACTACAGTTGATTTGTTACTCATCCGTCGATCCATTCATCCATCTGTCTGTCCATCCATGCATCCATCTGTCCATCCATCCATCCATCCATCCATCCATCCATCCATCCATCTATGCAGTCAACCATTAATCTTTGAATCAATCAACTAATAATAAAGCAAGCGAGTCATGAATTAATCCTTTACTCCATTTACCAACCATTCATACATGCATTCATCCTTCTCTTCACGTATGACTCCTTCCATCCACCATCTACGCATCTGTCTGCCCTTCGATCTATCCAGCTCTCCATCTGTCCATCCATTGTCCAGCTATCTGACCATCCTTTAATCCTTCCATCGATGCCTCCCTCTGTACCCTCACAATCATCCATCCATATTTCAATCCATGTTTCCATACACTGATAGATCTATCCATGAATCAATCAATCAATCTCTCCATCCATCCCTTATCCTTTGTGACAGGGACACAGTATATGCCTTTTTGTTGTTTTTGGGTCTAGGTTAAACACAGAAGTTTTGGTGTTTATAAGCGAATTAGAGAAATAATATCCTCAAGAAAAGACAAGAAAATTTATGTATTTTCAAATGAACATCATACGTAAGTGTATGGTTTTCTTAAAAGTGGCATGAGCCTTAAGGTGTTAGCAAGTATTGAATAACTTATGAATAAAACATTTCAAGGTTTTGTTAGTTCATTATCCATATCCAATAGCATTGATTAGCATCCCTGTGTAGCTTAATGAGAATCAAAGAGAGATAAAAGAGGTGGTGACAATGTGCTGATCGATGAGATGATAATCAAACTTATGCTGATGACATTAGGAATCATATTTATCCATGATTTTTATCATGTTTAGCAAATCTTTACTGATGGACATAATGTCATTTGTGATGATAGCATTGATAGGAACACCAATGATGTTTATGATGATGAGCAATATGGCATTGGTCATGGTCATGATAATATTAATTATGATAATAACAATAATGATAGTATTGGTGGTACTGTGATTTTTATTAGCGGAGACTTATTATCAATTATGATTATAATCTTAATATCCTTGAATCTTGATCATGCTAGTTATATCCCTAACTAACACTAAATTTAATTTGTGCCAAAATGCCTGTTAAAAGCACCTGTTAAAACAATATATTGTTGTGCATTGCAAAGGTGTAAAGGCATGTCCGTGTGATTACTTACCTAGCATTTCAGGGCTGGTTACTTTTGACATTGGTATTGATGATGGCAGTAATACCAATATTGGTAATGTTTGCAATAACAATGCTACATTTTGTTGTTCTTGATGTTATGTTTAATTGCTACATAATTATTGATAACCAAACAATGATTTCTTTTTTGATCAAAATGACACTTTGATCGTTCTTTTTTTCAAGATGATAATGGTACAATGATGATCATGGTAATATCAATATTAGCAGTTATTCTGTTGGTCAGAAATAGATGAATAATTTCTACCTGCAAAGATGATTATAATGGTTTCAACTTTTTGAAAGCATGCAGAAATTTTATTATTTTTATTAAATGGTAATCTTATTACACTTCTTAGCGAAACATACATTGAACGTGAAAAAGGGGAAACACCAAATGACCGCAATGACCGTGCAATTCGAATAGCTGCTAAATGGTATGACAATCATTTACAGGAATCACTGACAACACATGGTGATAGGGTATCTATTGTCATGCTTACTAATGATATGAAAAATAAAGAAAAAGCAATGCAAGATGGCCTTGAGACATATACAAGTATGTTTACTTTAGGGCATACAATATTGCTTATTTTGTCCTTGTAGCTCAAATTGGAATCTTTTAAAGTAGCTTTCACGTATTTGTGCACAGATTCTGCTAAAGTGTTCCATTATTTTTAACATAGATAACAGACTTATGCTAGTGCTGTGATTTGTTTATGGTGACTGGTTCTAACTTCTTGAAAATGGTTAAAGAAAATGCTTTCCTTCTGTGTGTTAGTTGTTCGTTTGGAATTATTTCTGTGGGAAAGTCATAAAGATATGCCTTAACTTGTACATGTTGTGTTTATCACTGGCTTATAAAGTCCATCTATTGAATAAACATATGTGCACATTTAGTTTCCATAAGGCAGTTAATTTTGCTTGAGATAAGAATCTAAGCAAGACATCTGAATGCAACTAAGCCATTTAGCCTTTAAGTGAGTCGTGATAGAAGTAATTTACATGGATATCAGATTATGTCATGCCAATTGAAACTATTCAAGTGAAAATTCACAGCATATTTAGCATATTTACAGTTAAGCAACAAATCTTGTGATGTTTATGTCAAGCAAGAGAACAAAAGACAACAATCCAATTGGCATTTGATATTTTGTAGATAAACATAACCTTAATAATTAAAGCTAATGATGTATTGACTAATTTAATTTCTTGTTATCAACCTTACTCTTTGACCTTACGTTTAATATTTCTTTGGCTAGAACTCACACCCTGGTTCATGTTCTTACTTCAACTCAAATCAACTAATCATACATCATAAATTATGCTCCCTTGAAAGAACTCTTGCTCAGCATGATAACTTCACTTCTGTCCTCCTTCCAAATGGAAAGGAAACCTCCAATCAACCTTCCATCTGCACACACCTCTCCAGTTTCTGCTCAGATCTTGACACCTCCCCCAACCTCCAGGAGCATGATCAAGACCATTTCTTAGACTCTTTCACTTCCTACCCTCTATTATTCCTTCAGGTTTATGGACCTGCCTATCACTGTTCAAGAGGTCAAGCAAGCTCTTGACTCCTCTTCTCCTGATAAAGCTCCAGGACTTGATGGACTACCCATTGACTTCCACAAAGCTTTCTCTCCTTTGCTGTCACCTTGGCTGCTTGAACCAAAGCTTTCTGTCAGGAATCATTCCTGCTTCCTTTTCGGGTAGGCAAAATCATCTGCCTTTACAAAAAAGATCAGCACCTATTACAGAACTGGTACCCCATCTCCCTTCTCAACACTGACTATAAACTCTTGGCTAAGATTCTTTCTCTACGTCTAGCTAAGAGCTTACCTTCTCTCCTTCACAGCGACCAAACCTGTAGTGTCCATGTTTGGAGGCTCATCACTAACTGCCTTTTATTCCATGACCTCACCACTTTCTGTAACAAAACAACCTCCCCACCTTTTTTCTCAGCCTGGACCAGATAAAGGCCTTTGACCAGGTCAATTGGTCTATCCTTTTGAAGGTCCTCAGTTGCATGGGCTTTGGTCCTAACGTTCTTACCTGGGCTGGAGTACTTTATCGTAACATCTCCTCTGTGGTCAAAGTCAATGGCCAACTCTTGCATCCTTTTCCTCTCTTTTGTGGTCCTCAGCAAGGCTGCCCTTTAAGCCCCTTACTCTACGTTCTTGTTACAGAAACTCTTGCTGCTTTCTTCCATCAGAATTGAGCTACACATGGCATCGGCCTTGGTTCCACCACCTCCAAGGTTAGCTTCAACTTTTGCGGTATTGTCATGGTTTTCAACACTGCTTAAATTGTCAATTTTTTTAAAAAAAACAACTTGGAAATTTAGGCAGTGTTGAAAACCTGCAAGGTTAGCTGCTATGCTGATAACTTTACCCTGCTTCTACAACTTGACTCTTCTATGGACCAAGTCTTTCATATTCTTTCTCATTATGAACTTGCTTTTGCAACCAAAATCAATCATTTGAATAGTGCTGGCCATTGGCTAGGCTCTAACAGAGGCTGCACTGATATCCCGTTTAATCATTCTTGGTCTTCCAACTCCATCAAACTTCTTGGGATGCATTTTGGTAACCTTGCCACCTCCCATGCCAACTGGCAGGCTTGTCTTGACTCCTGAAGTGAAGTGAAATTAAGTATATGGGGTATGAGTGGTGCAGTGTAAATTTCCATTACAATAACAAATGTCCTTTAAGCTTATGTGCCTTTGCTTGACCATGCTGACATATTTTCTGTTACTAGTAATGTGATTGTGACTATTTGTTGAAATACTTCGTTGCTTTGTCATTGGTGGAGTATCTGCCCTGAAATTATAAGTTTATGACTTACAACCTATCTAACGATATTTTTCTTTTGGTTTTTCACCAAACACTTCTTTTTAGTGTTATAATATTTGTAGTTTGTTGTAAAGTACTGATTTTATATACTTTATCTCTGTTCTGTCATCAGTTCATGAGTATGTCAAACACTTGTATAACAGTGCTGATCTCATCGACAAATTATCAGGAATGAGTAGTAGAACATTCAAAGGGGTATGCAATTTTAACTGTGTGATTTTTGTTTAACTTGTAACAACATCTCATGCATTTGTGCTGCCACTAACTGCTTCTATCACTTTCACAATGATAATTTATTTTGCTTTAGACCACTATGAATATGATTGTTCAAATATGCATTGCTTTTTACAAATACATTGAAGGAACATTGTAGGGCTATGATAGAATGTAGATTAGAAAAGATCATTATGTAGCAAGGGATTAATTGTAGAGATTAATTGCAATAAATGTCACAGTATGTCATTTTCTAGAGGCTCTGACAGGCCTTGTTGATCATATAGTCACCTACAGAAGCATGTAACAAGATATGAATGACTGATAATTTTTGGGTATTATATGATACCATGTCAAGTAAGCCTCTTTAACACTATAAATCACTAACACTAAGAATAAGAATTCAAGGCATGAATGAAGGAGAATCCTCACATTATTTTATATCATTATCTTGTAGACATAGGTTTACCATTGATGTCCAGTACCAATTCTTTATCAATGGTAGAGAATTGTTACTCTTAGAATTGATAATTTTTCATATTATTTAGCTTTTGAGATTAGAAAGGATTATCTGGTTGCTGTTTCAGTGTCACATTTTTATATATCCAGTCTAAATTTAAGAAATTTGTTTTATAGCTCGCCCTTTATTATGAGTAATAAAAATGTAATGCATCTTACAACTATTAGGGCTTCTTTAGTCACAACTTGTCTAGTTTTCTGCTTGATTCAATTTCTTGACTTCTTCCATTTTTCTAGTTTTATGACTTTAAACTGTCAACTTATGAACTCACAAACTCTAAGATCTTTCCTTGCATCCTTGTCATAAGACATAACTTGAAATTTGATGTTTTTGTCCCTATTAAAGGATGGACAAGTTATGTTTCCAGAGCATCTTCCATTATCTGCAATTCAGGCTGGAATAAGGACAGGGAAATATTTTCAGGTTTGTTTGTATTTAGATTCAGTATATACAATTCCTATACCTTTTCCCATGTCCTGCACCATGATCATCATCATCGTCATAGTCGTAGTCATCATCGTCATAATTATCATCATCATCATCCTCATCATCAACATCCTCCTCCTCATCATCATCATTATCATTGTAATCATCGTTGTCCTCATTATCATTGTCCTCTTCCTCCTCATTATTATTTTTGCCCTCAACTGGGTAATTGAGGGAGCACAGATACAGTAACAACTTGTTGCTGAACCCATGCGCGACCCTGTTTTTAATAGCTAATACTTTTTTGTGATAGTTTATGTGAGTCGTCATATTGCTGTCATGGAAATGTCAAGAAAATGTTTTTGTTTTCCCTCTTCAACAAACCAGTGTTTTATATTATTATAGTTAGTCCATTGGAACCTGTGAACATAACGTCCTTGTCTGAACAGTGCTATTGTATATCCAAGCTTACCATCATCAGAAATACTAACTATGATTAACACTTTGCAACTTGGTTTTGAAGCTTGTAAATATAATTCAGTGCCTTTTTATTTTTTTTCCAGGGCAACTTTTTCTCAAGTAGGTAAGTGAAACTTGACATAGACGTAACGAGTAGCTATGTTTATATTTTAATGATTAGGACGGCAAGAAAAAACTGTCTGTCTATTAGGCATTTTGGCGCAACCAATGTATGTTACTGGCATTGCTAGAGGATGGCAATGCAAATTTGCTGGCTGGCAAGAAACGCCAGAGTGTGAATATTGGTATTGGCTTGGAAGGCAGTGATAAAAGATTTCTTACTTCGTTGCTATTGACTAGAGAAGACATTCTTAGAAAACGACAATGCCATTGTTGTTGCATGGTTTGACTGTGGTAGCAAAAGATTAGCTGTTGAGTGATATAGCACTGCTAAAACACATCTCTCTGGTTAAAAAGACAAAGGGTATTAACAAATATTTTGTCAATGGAGCTTGGCTGAGTACAATCATTGATTTTCTGAGCTGACCCACCTCTTGTTATGAAGGTATGTGAAGATGTTGTAAAAATGTCAAACCTTATTTGAACAAAAGCATGAATTTTAAAAAATATACTTAATATTCTGGACTAGGTTAACACAAGTAACATCTTGTTTGACCAAATTAAGGATGACATAAAAATGATTTAGGTCAATCAAATTAATCTTTAAGGCAGCAGGAACTTCAAGTATTGAGTATATTTGTTATGGCAATAAAATTTGCATTAATTAAGTAAAGCAAAAAGTTGGTTTTTGATGTAGTTATCACGAGTTTTGAGTAAGTGCAATTTCCCACAATTGAGTGTATATTTAGTCAATCGTATACAAATTTTTCCCTTGCCATTACTATAAGTATTTTCTGTATTTGACAGAGAGAATTACCTGGAAGGTAATGTTAGCATTCAGGGAAAAGATGAAGAGGTATTTCTTTGTATGTTGTCAATATTATTTGTACTATATGTCATAATTGCAAGTATTTTCATGATATTCCTGTGTTAAGCAATGAAAATTACTGCTGCATCTGCTTACTGTCCTGAAAATTACTCAAAATCATTGGTTACCAAAACTTGCCGTTTAAAACTAGAAAAGATTCTTAAGTGCACTTGGGATAGGCAACTTGCAAAGTTTAAAGGCACACGTGCACGTGTGTGTGTGTGTGTGTGTGTGTGTGAGAGAGAGAGAGAGAGAGCATGGTAATGGCTCATCACATGGAAAGACTGACTCTATTTGAGTGCATTTTTTGAAGCTTTATAGAATTAATTAATAAACAGAAAGGAGCAAATGTGAAATTGGGCATGCCACATTGGTTGTCATGTATGCTGTAATTTGTAGTGTGATAGTTGTGTGTCAAAAGGCAATGACTTTTGAAGACAGTCTTGTGAATCAATTAACTATCATGTGATTCATTAAGATGATTTTTAAGGGTAATCAAATGGAAAGCTTTCATCAAAATATACAATGTCTAACCCCAGTCTATGTAAATGAAGTAATTGGGCCTGAATTCAAGTGCAAGATCCAAATTTAATATGTTTAGCAAATTGCATTGCATTGCACTGAATTGCATTGTGCTGATATTATACCTGCATTTTAATATATTGCATTGTTTTGTATGTTTGTTTTATCCTTTTGTATTTATTTTAATATTTGATTATATTTTTTAGCATTGTTGTACTATATTGTACTATGCTGTATTGGATTGGATTATATTGGGGTACTGATTTACATTATATTGTATTTTTGACTGTTGTGTTTACCGTGTTGTGTTTGTTCTTTGGTATCTCAACTCATTCCTTTGTAGGTATTCATTCAAGGTCTCCAACATTTAAATCGTGCTGTTCATGGGGACATTGTAGCATTAGAAATATTGCCCAAGAGTGATTGGACTTGCCCTTCATCAATGATATTGAAGAAAGACACAGAGGGTGAAATTGAAGAAGAACAAGAGGAATCAAAGGTATGTTGAGAAAGTGCTGTTCTTTTTAATATGTAATGCAGCAGGACTTAACTTGGAATTTATGGCAACAAGTTCTTTCTTTTCCTGGCATAAGGCATCAAAATCTTGGTCACTTCAGCAATGATTATCTTAATTATTTCTACGCACAAAAATATCAAGGTGTGATGTCAAGTCTGGTTTAGATCTTTTTGAGAACTTTCTTTTTACAATTTTTAGATTATGCACTTTATGGTTTTTGGTTACGAATTTGATAATATGTCATTGGCATTAAGAAATTGATTTAATAAAGATTAAGTTTTCCAGTGACATGCCTCTGCTTGGATGTGCTTTCCTCTGTATTATTGTTGTAAGATTAATTTCAAGTTCCGCTTATGTATGAATCACCTATTTTGCTTATTTCATTTTCAGCTGACACGCTGACCTTGAGAGACAGATAGACTTTTGTTTACTTACATTTCACACCTGAATCCAACAAATCATGACTTATTGCTGCCAACATCAGCATATTTTGAAACATGAGGCAACACCTTGTGTGACGATAAAGTAAATATTCTGTTAAAATCATACTAAGGAAACAAAACTAAGTGAAACAGAACCAAGATAAGGAGAACAAAGAGCAGAAAAAAGAAATCAATGAGTATAAAGAGAAGGAGAAGGAAAGAAATGGAAGGGGAAAAAGGAAAGAAGAATTGGAGGAGAACTAGGAGAGAGATACATAAAGGTATCAGAACAAAGAAAAAGGAAAAAGAAAGAGAGGATTATATGAGGAAGGAGGAGAAACGGAAGGATAAGAATGAGAATGAATATAAAAGGAAGAATGAAGAAAAAGAAAATGAAGATAAGAAGCGGGACAAGAGCGAAAAACAAAAGCAGTCACTTGTTTACTGCTGCTGTCGTGTTGACTATCAAGTGACTTGCTTGGCAAGTCTTTATTTTTAAATACAAATTCTGTAACTTGACAACCCTTTTGAAGAAGGGAAAGTTTTTATTTATTTATATTCATATACTAGCCCCATGGTACTACATATTTGTAAGTCGTTATTTTCATTATCTTCAGTTGGTACAAAGTAGTAAACATTTTTTTCACCACTGCTATTTATATGTGGCGTATGGCTATTATATTTTTCGTGTAACGGATAAGCATGCATTCCTGAAGATCTTTAATACTATTATGCAAAATTTCAATAAAGCCCTATAGTAGTAATAATATCTGGTTTAGCCCTAACTTATAGTTCAAGCTTTAAAGTCAGCACGGAGAAACAGTTTAAGTTTAAAAGGTTTTGTAACTGACTGCTCCTAACCAAAGTTGTCTCGTTGGTCCTGTAATAGGCAACTGAAGTCTTACAAAAAACAAAGGAAACAGGAAACAAGAAAAAGTCTGGCAAGGTAAACCATCAATTCTTCTTTTTTTTTTGTTTTTAGGGCTTTTTGTGTAAATATCTAATACTATATTATACTACTCTACACTACACTACACTACACCACACCACTGCACTACACTACACTACACTACACTACACTGCACTGCACTGCACTGCACTGCACTACACTACACTACACCACACCACACTAAACTACACTACACTACATGTACTACACTACACTACGCTACACTACATTTCAATACACTACACTGCACCACACTACACTACACTACACCACACCACACCACACTATACTACAATACAGCACACCAAACTACACTACACTACACCACACTACACTACACCACACTACACTACACCACACTACACTACACTACACTACACTACACCACACTACACCACACCACACTACACTACACTACACTACACTACACTACATGTACTACACTAAACTACAC